>CAVNYN010213395.1:0-42900 GCA_963692815.1 Nyctanthes arbor-tristis
TTTAAAATACATGCACCCGAAATATTAGCCCAAGAAGGCACATATATAAGAAAATTATTTAGGCCATACACAAGACAATGCCCATTACTTCAAGAAATGTATATCACAAGTATCAACTTTTATAATAAATTGGCCTCATTCTACTTTTCTATACTTCCAATGTGGGATGCCTTCCCATATTAATGTTAAGGCAAATGGAATCCCACATTGAAAGTGAAGTGAAACAAAACCAAAATATTGTGTATTAAAATGGGCCAATCAACATAAAATGTACAAGGAAATTACTTGGGTCATGCGTAACACACGACCCATTAGCCCATGCACATTTGTAACAAGCATCAACTTTTATAATAAGTTGGCGTTATTTTACTTTTTTATAAATCCGATGTGGGATGCCTTCCAATTTTGATGTAGTGTAAAGGCAAATGGAATCCCACATCGAAAGCGAAATAAAATGAAGCCGGGATATGATGTGTATAAAAAAGTGTCAATTGACTCCTAAAATAATAATGTTTGAGACCTAATTAATAAATAATAATTAAGTAATTTTCATACAAATAATAATTTATTGAGACCTAATGATGTTATACAAAGTTTTTTTAAAAAAAAATAAAAAAAACATGTTTCTGGGCGGGGTCGGGGCGGGGGAACCAAAACCCGTCCCCGCCCCGTTAGCAATTCGGGGCACAACTTTGTGCCCCGTCCCCGCCCCGTTTCCAATCGGGGCGGGGAATCCCCGCCCCGTTCGGGGCGGGTCCTCATCGGGTTCGGGTTTTCGGGTTAAATTTGCCATTCCTAACTGAGGCTCCAAAGTCCAGGACATAATTGGGGAATGAACATATGATGGTGATATCTCCAAGGAAAATTGTTGGAGGATCATAGCCAGGATAATTTTTTATTCCACCATTGCCAAATTCTGTCCAACACATGTTCTGGGCCCTAAACCAAATGGGAAATACGAGCCCGAATGCTTGGGGGGTTCCGCAAATCTCAGTGGATTGAACTCATTTGCATCTTCTCCCCATATCTGAGGGATCGTGATGGATAGCAGCTATTGGCAAATTGAATTGTGTGTTTGCTGGAACGTCAACGTTTCCCAGCTTAATGTTCTTGGATGTTTGCCTCATCAACATTGTGACCACAGGGTAGAGTCCAAGAGTTTCGTTCAGTATGCTAGCTATCTGTTTTACAAAATGCCAAGGTTAGTGAAGGAGTTGTAAATGTTCCATATCACTCTATGTTAATCGTCCCATTTGGAAGTTAGCACTAGAATGTATTTATTTAAAAATGCTATCTTCAATCGATTTCTTGAAGGTCTGACATATTTTCACAAATGGGTAGCACCATAGAAAATCAAGTTTTTTGATGGCTGTACTACACTACCATGGCAACCGGCTCATCTACAAGCTTAAGTGGTTAAAGCGGGTATACATGTTTTCATTTAAAGATCATTGTTCTTGCAAACCAGAAAGACTTCTTCCCGAGCTTTGCTTTGCCATTCTTGATGTAATGCTAGAAGCAGAAGTGCCCAAGTCAAAACATTGGCAGTTGTCTCCTTTCCTGCAAAGTAAAATGTCTTGCATTCATCTATAGCTTCCTACACTCCCAACCCTGGGTTATCCTTATCAGTATTGCCCTTCACACACATTAACAGGGATAGTAGATTCTTTGAGTTCTCTCTTGTTTTGCTATTTGTTGCACTCAACATCGTTATGGACTCTTGAATTTCCTTCTCTAGTTTCCACATCATCCTGTTTCTTTTAGTTGGTAGAAACCTGTATACAATTGGAAGGGGGAGAAATCATGAATATCGTAATTAATCAAAAATCCTGTAATCATCGACTAATTTAGTAAACACTTTTGTTCAAGTATCACGACTTGAAAGGTTTTTGTTTCATGCTGATAAAATTTTCTAGATCTGAGGCATGTTATGTTGTAGCTGTTAGCTTCTTCCATTTACAATCTCATGAGTTTGTCATGTTCTAGTAAATTATGACTAGTAGCAGGTAGCATATATATATATATATATATATGTAAGCAGATCACATATTCAGGTTGAAATCCCGCCTTCATGTATAAGGCTTTGTGTATAAGATCACTGAATTTCTATTACAAAGCTTGAAGCCACAACTCTTTGCATGAGTTAGAACAGAAGGTCCCTAAAGTACTTAATTTAATACCTCACTAATTTTCTCAAAATTCTGTATGGACAGAGTGTGGGTATCTTGACTTAAAGCGCTTGTGATTTGGTCTTCCAGCCCCCATGTCAATAAAAGAATCCTGTAATCAATGAATCTCTAAATTAACCTCAAAGAAACCTAGACCAAGATTGCTGGTTCTTTGGAGTGGCACCTGTGGTAGTCTGTTCTGTGCTCAAGATGTACCCTGACCCTGAGGTCCTAAGGGCTAGTGGAATAGAGGCAGATGGACCACATACTTGCCTCCAAATGTAAGATCTAAGAGGAAAAGCCCGTGTGGCAGAAGGAGAAACCAATTTGGTCATGAAATCATCAGTACCATCTCATCCATGCAAAACTCAATGATACATCATTTTATCCATAGCTATCCCTCGACCTCCTGTTGATAGATTTTAGGTCTTTCAACTTCTCTATGAGTCTATGTTAAATATGGTGATGACCTAGTAGCCTCCGTATTAGTTCTGTTTGTTAACACCGTCTTTTGCTAACTGATACAGTAGACAGAAACTCACAGCATTATGGCTCTGCATCTAAAACAACTGAAGATCTAGTTATTCGAAATGTTCCTAATCTAACCATAAGTTAATTTGCTGAACTATCTATTCTTCCGACTAGAACAGTTCTTACTTTAGCCGAAACAGATGGAAACTAATACATATGAATTCCAAATATTTCACACGAAATACATATGGAAGGTTGATTATTTGTAAAAGCATCAACTATGTCAGCTTAGTTTTTAAATATTTAAAGCACTGGGAAATCAGTGTGGAGTTTCACCTCAATCCAGGAATATAAACACTTCGCATAGCCTATAAAGTAAGTACTGTCTGTCGTTCTTGTAGTTCAAATATGCGCTTTCCCTCTTCAAAGCTACTTCCAAAAGCTGTCCTTGATATGACATCAGCTGTAAGTTCATGAAGTGCTTTGTGAACGTCAACTTCAAATTCATCTTTTCCTCCTCTATTTGCTTCCCATTTCTTCAGCTCTTTTGAAGTGCTAGCCACGATTTCAGGCACCCAAGCCTGTAAATCGTTATGCCATTACTCTTTCTCTATAGAAATCAACCAAATAGAGAAAACAAGGAAATCGGGCGTGTCTGGTACAATGAACTGGATATTGGACCAAGGAAGAGAGACAATGCATGGAACTTGTTTGTTTGTCCCTTTGATTTCTGTCTAATCCAGTATAATAAATATGTTGCGAGTATTTGTATTTCAAGTAATCTGAAACTGTGAAGGAATCATAGTATTATTACCTTAACTCTATCCATAGTGAAGGCCTGACTTGTGATCTTTCTTCCCTGCAAACCAACAAGTCCTTGTCCAAATAGCTGCTTAGATAGAGGGTTAAATGCATCCTTAAACACTTTATCATTGTTGTTCACCATAATCTCTTTGATCATCTCAGGTTCAGAAAAGATCAGCCGAGGCTTAGATCCAAATCAGAAGAGAAAAATCTTCCCGTATATGGCTGACCATCTGTAGTAGTGCGGAGATGCACGATGTAGTATGTCGTGGCAAAACAGGATTGAGCTGGATTCAGCCTCTTTTCTCATCTGGTTCAACTCCTTCAAATTTCCATGTAATCGATGATAACAGGGCGCTGTTATCCCTTGTTTTTTGAAGCGTTTCTGAATCTTCCAGGGCCAATAAATGATGGTATGTATGACTCTCACTAGGTAGATTAATATTATCAGAAGAGCACTAGGAAGTAGAAGGTTCACCATAGCAGGATTGAGGGAAAAACAGAGAGGAAGGAGGAATGGAAACTAAGAGAGAGATCTATACAAAGTCAATAAGTGAAGAAAAATTTAAAAGGAATTTTTAAGCATGCTGTCAGCTAAATATCTTACTATAATTTTATGCTAGAATTATTAAAATTGCATTAATATTTCTATTTTACCAGGCACTTAACAAATTATAGTTGACATCTCGTGTTGATACGATGAGTTTATCACATTTACATGAGATGTCAACTACTGGAATTAATATGTATAATTTTATTTATTTATATTCCAATTATAATTGGTTCTCAAACCGAATGTTAGAATTATTTTAATATATGCTGCCGGCTGGAGCAAGTAAAAATGCTGAATGACTCCACCATTGCATTATTATTATAAATATTTACATTTACTATGAGGGTTTTCAGTATTTAATTTGCTTATCCTTCGTTTTTAAAATAATAGGGGAATTATATTCCCACTACTAAAAT
This sequence comes from Nyctanthes arbor-tristis, assembly GCA_963692815.1. Classification (NCBI taxonomy): domain Eukaryota; kingdom Viridiplantae; phylum Streptophyta; class Magnoliopsida; order Lamiales; family Oleaceae; genus Nyctanthes; species Nyctanthes arbor-tristis. The sequence goes on from CAVNYN010213395.1 coordinate 4,413, forward strand.
TTATTCTCCTACCACATTTTATTCCCACCACAAATAAATTATGTTTTTAATTACCACACCACACTATATTTACCGTATTAACCCATATTTTAGAAAAGTAATAAAAATAATAATAAAAGAATAGAGAAATAAAATGTGGTGCCCCACACTCCATATTCTGCTTTCATGAGTGCAGCCGCGCCGGTGAAGTCGCCGGAGCAAGCATCCCACGCACCGGTTGGTGGCAGTTGTGGACCACCATCAGTCGCCTTGCCTTGCTCTGTTGAACATTTTTCCCTTCTGGACCGAGGCTAATATCTTCTTGCAAACTGGAGTTTTTTTTTTTGGGGGGTTGGGGGGTGTAAAAAATCGTCCTCTAAGGTCCCCTTCTTCGTTCAACCTTGAAGCTTCAAATTGGACCTTGGGACCACTTGGGCATTGTTCACCAGGTTTAGAAGAGTTGTTTGGTGCCTTCAATTGATCCGATTCGTGGCCCAATTGAGTGAGTGAATTTGGAGCCATTGAGTAGTTTGAAGTTAAGCCCTCTAATCCATACTTTCCAGTGCCCAATTGATGTGTGGAGCTGCTAGGCGAGTAGGAGAGGAGCATTTTGGTACCATTTTCTGGCGGAGAGGTGACTGGAACAGGGGGACCAGAAGAGGGGTGAATGCATAAATTTGGGGTTCGTCTGGGAGTTTTTGGCCAGCTAAATGGCCAGTGTCAGCAGGGCCTTCGGTCGCCGGCTGGGGGTTTGGGTCCAGCTGGTAATGGCTGGACGGCAGTGACTCCGGCGGCATCAAGCCAGATTTTTGGGGAAAAAAATAGGTATATATGTCTAAATGGGAAAACTTATTTATTAAATATATAAAAAAAATTAAAGAATAAGGTGGTCAAAGTAATTTATTTTAGAGATATTTAAATGATTAATAAAATATGATAGGATGATAAATTTTTGTGACTGGAATATAATTCTCCAAAATAATAATGACAATTTTCCTTCTTGTCACCTTCGTCATCTTTATGAGATTGACACGTCTCTAAGGAGTTGGGAGCACCCAGCAAGCATTTTAAATTGAGCTAATATTAAACCTTAACTAGATTTTTTTTTTTTTTTTTTTTGAAGTATAAATACTAGCCTTTATTAAACAGAAGAAGAAACAGACCCCAAAATCGAAGAAAGGAAGAAGGGACAACAATCAGTCCAATTACATGATAAACGAAAGGCTAAAGACCTTGTAGCAATAGTGTGGGCAACTCCTGTCACATCCTAATGAATAAATTTGCAACAATCCATATCTGTTAATAGAGATCTAATTTCCGTATGCATGTGATAGAAAAGATGGCACTCAGAAGCTTTGACAAGTTGAGAAGTGACCACTAGTGAATCGGATTCTACCATCTTGACCATAAAATTATGATGTCGGATGAACTTTAAACCTTCGTGAATGGCAATAGTCTGAGCAAGTTCAACTGAAGGACGTCCACAAATCACCTTTGCCATGCATCCTAAAACGACCCCAAACATGTCGCGAACAACTGGTCCTATAGCGAAATATGAAAGACCTTCTTTAACCCAAGCGTTAACGCTTAATGTGGGCTGTTTGAAAAATGCATTCTCCAACAGAGAGACCCGAGCTCCTAAATTCTCATTCGGAAGTCCATATGAGTCTCTATGCCGATGCACAAAGTCAAGGATTGTCGAAGCAACACGATTAGAGGATCTGATCATACCATCATTGATACGTTGATTACGTTCATACCAAAGGAACCACCAAGTAGAACAAATGGTTTCAAGTGCTGGCCCATCAGTCGAGATAAAAATACCCACCCATGCAGCCTTAATATTGCATGTTGCTCTGTATTTCTTTAATGTTTCCCATAAACCCAGTTGCTACCAAACCGCCTTTGCATAGGAACATGCAAAGAGAATGTATGGATGTTTTCAAGGTAACCACACTGATGATACCCCCTTCAACCTTGACTCCACGCTGGCATAAGCTATCTTTTGTCGGGATAGCATGGTGGAAAACCTTCCAAGCAAAGATGCGAACCTTTGATGGAACGGAGGATTCCATACTTTGTTCCACCATCTACAATGAATCTCGCCATGTGATTCTTCCTCAATATCATACGAACTAGTAAGCAATCTATAGCCACTTTTTACAGAGTATATTCCGTTGCTTTCATAATGCCAAATGAACCTATCACTGCTGAAATGATCCCCTTCAGGAAGAGAAACAATATAATCCTTGTCCGGCGGAAAGAAAAGCGCGTCAATTTTATCAAGATTCCAAGCTCCAAAGACTGAAAAGAGATATGCCACTTTACATTGAATTGAACTAGACGGGATAATATGAGTAAAAGGCCAAGGGTTTGACAGCCAAGGGTCTAAGAAAGCATCAACCGAAAGACAATTATTGATTCTCCAATGCATGCCTCGCTTGAGAAGCTCTCTTCGTCACAGAATACTTTGCCAAAGAAACGAATCCCCGCTCCTCTAGTTTGCTTGAAAGAAAGACCCGTCGGGTAGTATTTACCTTTGAGTAACCGAGCTACAAGTGACTATGGAGTTTGGTGAATTCGCCAGGCCTACTTTGCCACCATGGCTTTGTTGAAAGCTTCGAGATCACGAAAGCCAAGACCCCCCAAACACTTTGATTTACAAAGTGATTGCCATTTAGTCCAATGGATTTTCCTGGTCTCAGCAGCTCCACTCCACCAGAACTTTGTAATAATTGCTTGTAGAGAGGAAATAGTCGAGTTTGGCAATCTGAAGATACTCATTTGATAGTGGGGAATCACCTAAAGCACTGATTTGATCATTACTTCACGACCCCCAGAGGATAGAAGGGTTTGTTTCCATCCTATAATCCGCTTCTTAAACTTATCGCACAAAGCTTCAAATAGCCATTTCTTTTGTCTCCCAACGAGAATAGGAAAACTAAGATACAAAATATTAAAGTTCCTATCACTAACCCCTAACACTTGCATGATATTATGTCTTGTGGCAGAGTCAACATTAGGGGAGAAGTAGCAAGATGACTTATCAAAATTCACAATCTGCCTAGAACAAAGACTATAGGTCTGAAGAATCTCCAGAAAGAGACAGGACCTGAATATTTAGTGCGAAAAAACATAAGAGATTCATCCACAAAGAATAAGTGGCTTACACGAGGGGATTGGCGGGACCATTGAAAACCCATTAGAGCCCCTTCATTTTCGGCCTTGTGAAGTAAACCAGAGAGAGCCTCAGCCAGAATAACAAACAAATATGGGGAAAGGGGGCAGCCTTGCATGAGATCTTGGGAAGCATGAAAGTTCCCCAATATCTGACCATTAATAGAAATGCTGAAGCTTACCATCGACACACATCTATGAATAAGCTGCTGCCATTTCCAAGAGAAAGCCATTTTAGCCATAACCTAAATGAGAAAATCCTACTCGACATGATAATAGGCTTTGCTCATGTCAAGTTTCACTACAACGTAGCCTTTTCTACCGTTTGTTTTCTTCTTAATTGAGTGGATGCTCTCAAATGCAATCATGGCATTATCGACAACATGTCTCCCTTTAATAAAGTCACTCTGACTCTCATCAATCAACAGTGGAAGGATGTGCTTTATTCAATTAGCCACCGTCTTAGAAATGACTTTATATAGCACATTACAAAGACTAATCGGACGGAAATCAGAACCCGAGTTGCACCTTTATTTTTAGCAATCAAGACCAAAGTAGTACCATTGATGCAATCCATATGTTCACCATCATTGAGACACTTGAGATATACCTCCACGACATTGTCTCCAATTTCATTCCAGTAGACTTGGTAAAACAAAGCAGAAAAACCATCGGACCCAGTGCTTTCGAAGGTGCCATAGCAAAAACTATATCGTGAATATCAGCCTTTGTAAAAGGCTGTTCCAAGAAGTTCAAATCATCCAAAGAAAGCCTAGGTTGGATTCTTGCCAAGCCGGCTTCAATTTGGGCCAATGAGGGGCTGCTTGAGGTAAAAAGTTCAACATAATAATGCTGAAAAATAGCTGCAGTATCCGTCATCGACCGCCCAACTATACCCAACTCATGTTCCACCACAGTGATAGTATTCCTCTTTCTTCTACGAGTTGCTTTTGTGTGAAAGAAGCGTGTATTTTTGTCCCCCTCTTTTAGCCACTCCACCTAAGATCTTTGTTTCCAATATGTCTCCACTCTCACCTCAAGTTTAAAGATAAGGTGCTCAAGATTTCATATCTCCTGCAAATGATATGCCAGGTCTCCATCTTAAAAAGGGCTGCCAACTTGCGCTTAGCCTCAACAAGTCTTTCTCCTAGCTGCTGAATTCATTGTTATTCCATTCGGACAAACCCCGTGCACATTAAGAAAGGTCTGGCTGGACATCAGCCAAGGTCCTAGTTGCTGAATTTGTTGTTGCGCCATTCAGATTATTGGCTACGACATCATGGTAACCTGGTTCGTCAACCCAAAAGGCCTCCATCTGAAATGTTCATTGTTGTGGGCATGTAGGATTAGAGCTTGGACGAGGAGCCAGTCTCAAGATAAGAGGGTGGTGATTAGAGCCAAGACAGTTGAGGTTCAAGACCGAAGCTGCTGGGAGTAATTGATTCGCAAGCTCATCCCAACAAATCCTATCCAACCTTTCCTGGATAAAGCCTCTCCCCCCATGATCTGATTGTTCCAAATGAAAACCGAACCATTGGTGAGAATTTCGCAAAGGGGACAATCCAACAAAGCCTCTCAAAATGCCTCCATACGGTCACGAGAGATATAGTTCCCACCATCTTTCTCTTGTGCAAAAGCCATTTCATTAAAATCGCCACCACAAATCCACGGTAGACCACTCATAGACCGAAGTTTCCGAAGCAAGTCCCAGGAAGAATAATGCAAGTCCTTGCTCAGATTCCCATAAAAACCCGTAAACCGCCAAGTCTTGTTATGTTGGTCTGTGATAACAGTGTCAATATGCCCCATTGAATATGATTGCAAAGTGACCCGATTGTCATCATTCCAAAGAAGTAATAAACCACTGAAACCATGCTGATAACCTAATCTCAATCGTAGCCGAGTTACTTGTCTAGTACAACACCGTGTTTCTGACAAAAACACGAGGCTCGGGGAGTATTTACGGATATGCTCATGAAGCACCGAGAATGCTGCTCCCTGTTCATTCCAAAGAAAACAATTCATAATGTCGGCGACCCTGGCCCGCAGGGTTCACTAGTTGATTTTGAGAAGAAGCAGCAAGGTTACCATCCACTTTGGCCTTCTTAGCTGATTCCACACGTTGGTTGCAATCCACCTCATCAAGTCCCCTCTTGAGAAGGCTGTCCAAATGACAATTATCATGAAATGATTCAACACAAGTTACAGGAACGGGTATCAAATTTACATCCTCCAAAATGCATAGTCGCCATGGTGGTCGGTTGGGGTGAGCATCGAGGCAATCTAGGCCAGATGAGTTTTACTCTGGACAATATATCCTTCATAGGTGCCTTGCCCTTGCCAGTGGTGTGCACAAGTCCCAGGTCCGAGTGTTGCAAAGTAGAGGCCTCAATGGCAAAAAGAGGAGCAATCGCCGACCGTGAACCAGGAAGGGAGAACTCTTGATCACCGCGACCATCTGGAGTAGAAAAGGCAACAGTACCACCATCAATTTACACAAATAGAGAAGAATCAACCGAATTCAAATAGGGGACCCCAAGAAGTTCCCTACTCTGCATGAAGGGTCGAGGTTGTTCATAGCAGGAGGGTTTACGCCGCTCATCAATAAAATCCGCTCGTAAACAGACACCAAAATTCCATTCCTCTCTTCGGTTTTTGCCGAACTCCAAAGTGCTAGTAGGGCACTCCATCCAACGATGTCCAATCAATCCACAAGCATAGCAATAGTCGGGGAGGAATTCATATTGGAAAATGATAATAAATTCTGAATGGGACTCAACTAGTTTAATTTTAAGGCATTTACGCAGTGGCTTAGTGACATAGAGAGTGATATGGACACGACCAACTGACCGAGAGAGATCAATCAAGTCTCTACCCATTCGTGCCTCCCATTCTTGAACAAAGATTCATCCTTTAGACCAACTGGCATGTTCAAGAAATGAATCCAAATGCACATTGAGAAAAGTCAAGGTCTGCAACATTTCCAATGTCTGTACGAGGCACAAGAATGATAAGATTGTTATTGAAGGCCCATCTAAACCAATCGACGATCACCAACAGAAGCAAATGCAAAAATGAAAATATTATGAACTCTAGACATATCTATTTGGAAGGATACATGAGTGTTCCAAGCCCGACGAAGAACCCAAGTAAGTCCGTCAATATTGGCTGGTTCGGAGCCTAAAACCTTCCCAACAAGACTGCGTTCAAGACGCTCTTTCACAGATTGGAGTTGCCGTATATGCATGACAAGGACAGAATCATTAGGGTCTTCGAGCCGAAGCCTGTCACACAGTCGGAAATATCCCAAGCATTAATTGTGAATGAAGAGATAATAGAGATAAAAGAGTAAGACAGATAATGAATTCATAAAGATTAATCGGAAAAGAAGCCGGAAACCACCACAAGGATGGAACAATCCAGTAGAAAACTGGAGAGAAAACTAGAGGCAGTTAGCCCTGGTAACCGTTTTTTAATACACCAAGAGAAAAACTTAACTAGATTTGATCAAATGCTTAGAACGCCAGAATGATATCCTCCCACCCTCTTGTGGGCTACCATGCCAGATGTGTTGCTGGCAACGCCAGCTTGGAATAAAAAAAAATTTAATTTTGACTTATCTCTCCCCCCAGCTCTGTCTTGCCCCCGTATCTCTCTCTCTTCTCTCTCATTTTCTCTCCCCCTCCCTCTACCCCAACAAACACTTCACCGGCGACAATGAGGGACCGGCTGGTGGACTTCATGCTGGCACACCGAAATCCTCCGACCCCGATGGCGAAGTTCTTCAACGAGAGCGCAACCACTAGCGCACGCCACGCCAGAGCAAAACCTCCCTTCCCCAAACCATTCAAATCGTCAGCGAACGCAGGCACCCACTTGTGAAATCAACCGTCCCCAACTCCCTAACCTGTACACCTATGAGTTCTGGTAAGGCCTCGACCCCAATGTTTCATTCTGCAGTTCTGTCTTTTGTTATTTATATTTTTTATGGTTTTTAAAATGTGGTTGAATGTTGGAAATGTTATACCTTGAGGTCTGATTTTATGTTGAATGCTTGATTGTAGTAGAGGAAATGTGTTGAAATGTGGCTGTTGAAACGTGGCTATTAGGAATTTTGGAAATTTTGGGAATGTTGGAATTTGTATTGATTGTGGTAGTTGTTGGATTTGTTAATTTCGTTTATAAACAGGGGTTTGGATATTGGAAATATTGGAAATTTTGAAATGTGGTAGTTGTGTTGAAATGTGGTTGTCATATCGTGAAGGTTTGATTGTATGGTGAAGGCTTAAAAAGGTTTGATTCTATTCTAAAGTTTTGACGAAATGCGGTAGTTGTGTTGGAACGTGGCCGTGAGTAATTAATATGTAAATATAGGCTAAGATAGCAATGAGGCCAAACAAAAATTATTACTACAACTTTTCCAATAGGATAGAGAAAAGTATACCTCACTATGTTATACTTTTGTTAAAAATCATTGTTAAGATGACAACTATTATGTTAGATTGTTGGATGTTAGCTGTTTAATTTGTTGAATCTTAGGTCAAATTTCCCGTTGACATAACATATGTGAGGATCAAACTGGTGGTGGCAAAGTTGGCTGCATTTTCTTATATTTTAGGTGACGATTTGATACTCTTTCTATACATTCCCCTATTTGTTATTAGATTTATGCTCATTCAATTCAATTGGCCCCGTTGTATTTTAGGGCGAAAAAATTATAACTAGTGGGGAAAATAAAATTATGATTCTAAGTTTTGTTTGTTTATCAAAATGATTCCTCAAAGAAATTTAGTTTTTCATTTATAGGTTATTAAAAGTATCTTAAAAGTATCTTATTTTATATTGTCTGTGCTCCAAATCAACATAAAAAAATGATAACTTTTCAAGAAAAAGTATAGAGAAATTGGAAGAAGATTCTTATTCTTACAAATGAAATGTTATGTACCCAATTAATTAAATCCGTTAACATTTCCTGAAGCCGTTTAGAATCTATTCCTAATTTTGGGCGAATGAAAGCATAGTACACATAATATGTGAGTCCCAAAAAAAAAAAAAAAACTTTGTTCATCTCTTATCTAAAAATTTTCAAAATATATTTCAATAACATAGGATAATTACTCTAAAAAATAAGTTTCTTTAACTATCGCTTAATGAAAGCATATATAGTTATTAGAATAATAATAAACACCCCTGTTTGTTTACCAGTTGACAAAAATTATAAAAAAGAAGTTAAAAGATAAAATTGTCAATTAAGATACTTGACTTATTTGAGATTTAGATTTGTAAGGGTAAAATTGTCAACCGGTAAACTAGTAGAGATGTATATCATTACTCATAGTTAATAAGATCTGAAGCTCAATTTCTACTTACCAGGAATTGTGTCGAACATTATTGTTGGTTTGTTTACTTAGTTTACGTTTGGCTTAATTTGAATATAATTATATAAGCATTTGGTTTGCATATTTTGTAAATTGTAGCCGTGCTTCCACCCAAAAAAAAAGGTGAAGAATTACTTATATAAGTATTCCTGAACAGTGAAGTTTCATACATTTTTGAGTTTTCCTCCTAGTTGCCTTAATATATTAAAAGCATAACTTCCATCTTATAAATAAGATTAGAATATATTAAGATTACAATATACTAGGAAATTTCACTCAAAACCTGAAGTATATTAATAAACTGTACTTATTATTTGTTACGCTTGTTAATAATATGCTAATAATATATAGGCTTACTACATAAATTGATATGCAGACTTCTTTTATGGTAAAGGTGAATGTCAAATTTCAATAGTTAGAGCATGATTAATGTAGAGGCCCCACAAAAACCATTTAATATAGAAGGGAAGAGGGGCAAAAAAGCCATAGTGGGGGGAATTTAAGTTTGGGGCTAAATTTAGCCCCAAACTTACCTTTCCCCCACTATATTCATTAAATATATATATATATATATAACAAATTTAAAAAAATAATTTTATGTAAAATACTGGATATCAATTGTACTTAAAAATAAACAATGACATAATAATTTGTAAAAAATTTTTAAAAAATAAAAAAAATCTTTTAATATGTTTTTTCCCTAGTTTTTCCTTCTACGCATTATTTAGAAATAGATTTTTTCCCCCTGGTTTTTTCCCCTTCACTTTTTTCTTCTAGCTTTTTTCCCCTAACATTAATCTTGCTCTTAGTAGAAGTAAAAAAGCTAAATTTGACCACCCCTCTGTATTGTTTTCTGTTTAATATTTTGATTGTTAACTTGGACACCACCTAAAGGACTATTAATCAAGGTCTCCCCCCCCCCCAAGGTGCATGGTAATCTGGATTCATGTGGTTAATAATAGCTAATTCTTTTTTTTTTTTTAAACTGGTTACACCGCACAGGTATATTATTGGGCATTATGAAATACGACAGGGAAGATTTTTGTGATCTGATCAAGAAGTGTGCTGTGATATTGAAGAAGTAGCATGTTGGAATTTCTCTCAAAGTCATCGAAGTATCTTTCCAGTCGCAGTTGAAGTGAGTGGATGCTGCGTACATCGTGTGAAGGTGGTTGAGAACATTTCATGTTAGACACCCTGAACCCGTTGTAAATTAAATCCTCAGACTGACTCGTTATTTGCATCCCGTAGATGTAATGATTTGTGTGTAATACAAAGTAGACCGGTTGCCATGTTTCTAGTTGTTCTCACGGTTGGGGAAGCTATTTCGTGTTATTAGTTGGCGCGTTTTTCATCATTTAGTAGTTGATGCGTTAATATTTTCCACTTAGTTTTTGCCCACTTGTTCTTCTACTTATGCCTATGTGGTACATGTCTTCGGAAGCATGATAATTCGGCAGTGTCCCCTGAAATTCAATCATTTCAACCCTGTTCAAGTGTCACTTATGCAAAAAATTACCATCACATCCACCTGTGCCAATCATACATAGCCACATATGCTACTTGAATCCAAAACACCATACATCGAAGACAACTTTAACATGTACCCAAAATAAATTTACAGATGCATGCCTTAATTGTTACATAGTATTTGTAGTTGGCGTGTAACAACCCTGTTCAAGTATCACTTATGCAAAAAATTACCATCACATCCACCTGTGCCAATCATACATAGCCACATATGCTACTTGAATCCAAAACACCATCCATCGAAGACAACTTTAACATGTACCCAAAATAAATTTACAGATGCATGCCTTAATTGTTACATAGTATTTGTAGTTGGCGTGTAACAACCCTGTTCAAGTATCACTTATGCAAAAAATTACCATCACATCCACCTGTGCCAATCATACATAGCCACATATGCTACTTGAATCCAAAACACCATCCATCGAAGACAACTTTAACATGTACCCAAAATAAATTTACAGATGCATGCCTTAATTGTTACATAGTATTTGTAGTTGGCGTGTAACAACCCTGTTCAAGTATCACTTATGCAAAAAATTACCATCACATCCACCTGTGCCAATCATACATAGCCACATATGCTACTTGAATCCAAAACACCATCCATCGAAGACAACTTTAACATGTACCCAAAATAAATTTACAGATGCATGCCTTAATTGTTACATAGTATTTGTAGTTGGCGTGTAACAACCCTGTTCAAGTATCACTTATGCAAAAAATTACCATCACATCCACCTGTGCCAATCATACATAGCCACATATGCTACTTGAATCCAAAACACCATCCATCGAAGACAACTTTAACATGTACCCAAAATAAATTTACAGATGCATGCCTTAATTGTTACATAGTATTTGTAGTTGGCGTGTAACAACCCTGTTCAAGTATCACTTATGCAAAAAATTACCATCACATCCACCTGTGCCAATCATACATAGCCACATATGCTACTTGAATCCAAAACACCATCCATCGAAGACAACTTTAACATGTACCCAAAATAAATTTACAGATGCATGCCTTAATTGTTACATAGTATTTGTAGTTGGCGTGTAACAGCCTAACAAAAAGGGCTCTAACAGCCCGCCAAAAACTCCCAAGTGGTTGCTACTTTTCTCCGCTCCACTTTTTTGTCTTTTCAAGATACCTGCATTTACGAGAACTGCAACATATAAATTGAAACAAATTTATATATAACACAAATCTACTAAAAAACTTATTATTGCAATCAACTCAGCCCCACAAAAACTGCATTTCATTTTAAAATTGGAACAAAATTTATTCATTTACTATTTTTTTCCCAATCACATGTTCTTAACATTATAAATAAGTTTAACTAACCACCATATATATACAGACACACACAAATACTTATAACAAATTTGTTAGTAATTTTAAAAGGTGGGAATATAATTTCCCTGCCAAGAATGTTCAACCCATACCTATCCAAAGAACTCGTCCCCTGACAGCCCTCCAATGCAATGCTCCGATGTGTTAACATCGACGGTATGGTCAACATAGACACCTTCGTTGGCACCTTCGCCCTCGTCAAATGGCATGGCTGATCGATATGGTTCAATGTGCCCGTCTTCCCTGTTCCCTGTTCACTGGCTTTGTTTAGTGTGACTCTCATCCTCGCCTGGCATCCGATTCTAAAATCACCTTGAACTCGCTCCCCCGAGCATTCTTACGTTTGCTTCAGCATATTCTGATACCGCATATCTTTCTGACCTTCCTTATTGCAAACAAACGTTTTCCAATGACACTCTCCCTTTACATTCCTCTTGTAATTCCCAACCCTGACACTGAAGCCGGCTTGCTTTGCGTACTCACTGTAGAACAAATATCCATATTCAATCGATTTAAATTGCTGCCCCACTTGTGGGACAGCGGCTGCAGGCACGGACAGCACATAAAGCTCATCATCTATCTCTGAGGCTAGTTCTACAAAGAAATACAGCACTATTACTTTCTCACTGAGTTAGTGCAAAAAATTGAAAAAAAAAAATTTTAGAAATCAAGTTTTTAAAAAAAATACTACTAGTTAATATATGCGAACACATATTACTTTTGAAATAATACTCAAGTTTAGCTCACGAAATATTCAGCTAAATTTTTTATAATATAACAAATTTCTTTCTAATTAGTTCATACCTATACGTCAACTAAAAATCAAGTCAAATTTTACTTAGTTAATATTCAACCATTCATTGGTTGTAACTAATTAAGAAAACCGCCTTCACTTTGTCACCAGAGACCAGCCGAAGATTTTTCTCCATGATTTCTATTTCAAACAACAATTTAGCGGGATATGTACTTAGGGTGTTCAACATACCTTGTCCAGTTGACGGGGCCTCCATAGTCTACGGCTGTGGTTCGGGCACTGAATGGGAGGTAGACATTGTTTAAGCCCTTCTGTTTGCCACCTGTGATCAATAAATGTTTAACATTATGGCAGAATGACGTGACAAACATATTATTAATACTTGTTGAATAATAACAGAAGCATCAATACACTATAAAAACAAATCTGCTATTAAACTAAAAACGAACAGAAAAAAATTAATACACATTCACTACAAAAACTTTAATACGTAACTACCTGACATGCTCCAACCCACCAAACCAATTAGCCATGACTAATGTCATTTTCAACAGCTTCTTAAACAATATTTAACAATTTCATGCCAGGTATTGATGTAGTGATTCAAGCTTAGAGCAGTGATACTTTAGGAATTTGTGGAACATCCACACTAATACATCTATTTTCATGAAAAAGGGGCACTAAATGCAGCTTAGCTATTGCCAGCCTAGCAAGAAGCCTTTTTTTTTTTTTTTTTTTGTTACTTTGTTCCAAAGATTCTTAGTAATCACCAATCAAATTCCAGGGCTCACCTGGTTAAAAAAATCCATCCACAGTTATTCCTCCATCTTATTCTCGACAGTTATATTAAGTTTCAGAAATAAGTTTTGGAAATCCCCCATCTATAGAGTTCCACTTACTTAAATTGATGACAATTCAACATACAGATTCCAGTTGGATCAAAACAATTGCAGTAGATAACATAGCACTTTGCCTCCAATGCTAATGTATAAAGAGAAGTTAAACCTAATAGGGAGATCGACAAAATAATGGAACATGAATCAAAACTTCCAATTAAAGGAAACTAGGCAGCAATTACCATCTTGATATGTATTTTTATCCTCCTATGCACCCAAAATTCATCAAGCAACATAATTACATAATGTATAAACTGGTAGGAACTCTACAACAACTCTATACTTTACAAGAACTCTATTCAATGAAATCAAAGCGACCATATTTTTCAACAGTACCTGTATCTGGTGAGGAATCAGACGAAGCACTGGTAATGGGTGGGAAGCACAATCTAGGGTTTACATCAAAGGGTATCGCTGGAACTCAAGGGGGAGATGTCCGACAGGTGGGTGCCGCCGGAAGTTGGGTTACACAGCGCAACAGGAATTGTTGTTTGCTTCGCCGAAAACTGGAGTTTCTGCCTGGCCGGATTTCTGCTTCGCTAGATTTTTACTATTGCTGCGGGAGTCGGAACTCGGGTGGAGACCGACCGGTAAGGAGGCGCGGAGGTTTGTGAACTTGGGGTTTGATTTTGGAGAGAGAAATTATTTGGGGAGTGATTTTGTGGTTTCCACCTTGGAGGAAACGGCAGCTGCTGTTTGTTTCTGAATTTTTTTTTTTTTTTTCAAAGGCTGGCGGGGTATGTTAGGAGAAACGAACTTGCTTAGAACGGGCATGTCAAAAAATTAGTAGGATTTAGCATCAAGCATCTCGTCTCGTAATTGTACCAAGGAGTAATATGAAACAATACTAACTGTTGGTGTAAGTAAATCTCTTCCCTCATAAATTATATCATTAACTGGTATTATATTATGCTATATATGTCTTGTGTTGTAATGTCACTCGATATTTGACACTTGATCAAATTCAAGCCAAAAAATATCCGCTTATAATTATTAATCACCGTTGTGTAAAAAGCATATTTAAAATTGGAAAACTTGGTAATGCATCATTTGAGGTGGGTATTGTAGGAAATGACTATTGTTGACATTTGATCACTTCTCAAGTCGAAGTTACAAGTTAATTTTCAGTACTCTATCATGAAGATATATAAGATTAAAGTTATGTAATTTGTTCAATCGAGTTAATTATTTGAAACGCACTGCTCTTTAAAAAATTATCCCACTTGTCATTATACTATAAAATGCAATTAAGCTTTTTAAAAAATTATCTTCGATACAACTATATTTTAAAACTTACTTCATTTGCCACTAAATTAATAAAGGACTTATCACATTTGCCACTAAATTAATAAAAGACTTATCACATTTGCCACTCAGTTAATATTGGGTTAAAAATTAATAAAGCAAAAATATGAAAAATGAATTTTATTATATGACAATTTTAATCATTAATATAGGTACAATCAAATGATAAATTTCCACTTTATAAAAAAAAAAAAAGCTGATTTTATGAAGTTTAATGACAGACCGAATAAGATTTTGATAAGTCTAATGCTAAGTGAGATGATTCTTAAAGTATAATAGCGGATTTGAGAAGTTTAATGGCACTGGAGATAAGTTTTAAAGTATAGTGACATATATGATCACATTCACAAAGTTTAGTGGTATTTAAGATAATTAACTCTAATTTGTTCTCTGTCCTTTCTATTTGTTAAGTGTTATTTTTATTTTTGTTCTACTTTTTACTGGGGCTGTTATTTTCAGTCTTCCAAGACTCGCGCATTTGGACTCTAATGAAGGAATTCGTCTATTTTTTACCATTACATGCGTGTAAAATATATATATATATATATGTATGTATCCCTAAATTTCAATTCTTTTTGTGTGTGTAGTAGTAGTAGTACTACTACTACTACTACTAATAATAATAATAATAATAATAATAATAATAATAATAATAATAATAATTAGAGAATGAGTATTTAACAGATATCCTAATAATAACAACAATAACAATAATAATCTATATATTAATTTATTTAGAGGTGACGCGGTACAATTTGACCGCAATTTTCCCGCTCAATTTAAGCGAGGGCTTTTTGGTCATTTTGATCGCTTTTGTGATAACTAATGCGGTCACTTTGATGTTTATCCCTTTTACTTTTTGGTTTTTAGTTTTTTGTAGTTATCTGAATACTCTCTCTCTCTCACACACACACACACACATTGATGAGTCCTCATTGGTTATATTATTAATGAAATTGATAATAGAGAGTCTTTATTCGGTTATTGTTTGCGAATAATTAGTCTTTTTTTATTATGATAGATATGATTTTATAGTTTACATTATCGATCTAATATATTTGTAAAAAAAATTATAAAAATATATGTTCCTACACAATGCCATTAGGCTAACAATCGCTACTATGTAGTCACTCTCCGTGGTGTATCATAAGTTAAATAAATTTATTTGTTCTATTGATGCCATTTAATTGTAAAAAATAAATTGTACATGTCATTATATATTGTAATATTGTCATATGGAATGTATGGAGACATGCTACATAGTTGTTATTTCCCATGCAGTATGTTCTGGTGCACTCTTCATTATATAACACCATATAATGCCGTATCATATGATGCTAGATCGAGTTAATTGTTTTTAATCTATTGTACATTATAACTATTCTTCATGACATCAAAGGAATAGAAAATTTATTATCATAATTCATTAAAACAAAATATTAATATTTATGTAGATAATTTGATAAGATATCTTACCGTGCAACGCACGGGTGAAAATCTAGTAATAATAATTGGAGAATGAGTATTTAACAGATATCCACCGTTCACCTATAGGGAAATGACTTATTTGTACATTACTTGTAATTATCTTCTTGGATATTGTTGTATCTGGCCTGATAGTATATTGTATTCTTGTGTACTTATCTAGAGTTAGTGATTAGTCAGGTAGTAGTAGATCTCCATTCATTATATGAATACTAGATTCTCATCCCGTGCGTTGCACCGAAAGATCACTTAATATTATGTAATAATTATTATAAAAGAGAGGAAAGAAGAGATAAATAATTACCTCTTAGAAAATTATGTGTTTACGATTAAAAGCAGAGACATTTATTTATAGATACAAAGCTAGGGTTTCAGGGGTACAATGGTAACATATCTAAGGTTTGCAGAGGTAGGATAGTCATTTACTTAATATTTAATTATTTACAACACTCCCCTTTGAATGTCTATCTATACGTCTAACTGTCTCGTTAAAAACCTTAGTTTGACAAAAACCCAGTGGGAAAAAAATACAAACTCAAGGAAAAAGAATGCAGTATATAATAAATAATTGGAGTAATAAAATGCTGACTCATTAAAACCTTGCCAAGAAAACCCAGTAGGACAAAACCTGGTCGAGGGAAAAAGAGTACAGCTACTCCCCCTGATGTCAATCACTAAAGATCTCCAAGTCGGCGCATTCCAATCATATAGACCAATTTCTTGAATGTATAAGTTGGTAATGCCTTTGTAAATAAATCAGCTACATTATTACTTGAACGAATTTGTTGAATGTCGACGTCCCTACTTTTTTGAAGCTCATGCGTGTAGAAAAACTTTAGAGATATGTGCTTCGTCATGTCCCCTTTGATGAAATGTATTATCTTCATACAATATTGTTGGACCTTCTTTTGTCGAAACTATTCCACATGATGTTTGAATAAGGTGGGTCATGTTCCTAAGCCATGCACATTCACGACTTGTGGATTGCACTAATTTCTGAGTGATTTAAAGATGTTGCTGTTAAGGTTTACTTTATAGATCTCCATGATATAGTTGTTCCTCCACAAGTAAAGACATATCATGTTTGTGACTTAGCTTTATGTGGATCAGAGAGATAACCTGCATCTGCATAGCCAACTAAAGAAGAGCCTGTGTTTTGTGAATAAAATAATCCCAAGTTTATGGTACCTTTAAGGTAACGAAGAATATGTTTAACATCATTCTAATGTCTTTGAGTTGGTACAGAACTACATCTAGTAAGGAGATTTATAGAAAAAGCTATATGTAGTTGAGTGCAATTTGCAAGATATGTCAATGCTCCAATTGCACTAAGATATGGTTCTTCAAGACTAAGAATCTTTTCCCCATCTTCAACTGGACGAAAAAGATCTTTGTCTACAATAAATGACTAGACAACTATTGGAGATGTCAATGGATGTGCCTTATCCATATAAAACCTTTTTAAATTTTTTTTATGTATATAGACTAATGGACAAATAATCCCTTTGAAAAATGTTCAATCTACAGAAAAGACAAAATTTAGTTTTCCCCAATTCTTTCATTTCAAATTCAATTTTTAAATATTCAGCAGTTCTATTGAGCTTTTCAGGAGTTCCTATAAGATTAAAATCATCTACATAAACTGTTACTATTGCAAATCCAATATCAGTTTTCTTTATAAGAACACATGAGAAAAAATCGTCATTTTGATATCCTTCTTTCAACAAATATTCACTTAAATGGTTATACTACATCCGTTCAGATTGGTTTAATTCATAGAGTGATTTTTGTAATTTAATTAAGAATACATTTCTAGGGAATGAATCACTTGCTTTTGGCACTTTAAGTCCTTCAGGGATTTTCATATAAATTTTACTATCAAGTGAGATGTAAAAATAGGCAGTTACTACATCTATAAGTCTCATATCTAACTTTTGTGAGACAGCCAAACTCATCAAATATTTGAATGTTATGGCATCCGTCATGGGAGAATATGTCTCTTCATAATCTATTCCAGGTCTCTAAGAAAAACCTTGTGCTACAAGCCGAGTCTTGTAGCTTATAATTTCATTGTTCTCATTTCTTTTTCTCACAAACCCCCACTTGTATCTAACAAGAATTACATCTGTGGGTGTTCGGACTACATGTCCAAAAACTTTTCTTTTTTCCAAAGAATTTAACTTTATCTGTACGGCTTCTTTCCATTTTGGCCAATCGTTTCTTTGCTGACAGTCTTTAACAGACTGTGGTTCAGGATCCTCATTCTCATGCATGATATCAAGAGCCATATTATAGGTGAAAATATTATATATCACAACATTGTTTCTTTCATAAATTTTGTGTGATGATAAATAGTTTATTGAGATCTATTCATCTTGTGATTTTGCAGGAATCAAATCTTCTTTATTTGATTGATCAATCATTTCATGCTCCTCTTGAGTTTGTGGTTGACTGTTCTCTTGTACTTTTCTTTTCCTAGGCACAGAATCTTTAACTCCAAATGGTCAACCACATTTCTGACGTATTTTTGATTCATTTGTTATTGCAGATTGTTCTATAGGAACATCAATTTTTACTGGAGTATTTTGTGCCGGTACATGTGATTTTATCACTTTCTTTGTATCTGCAAACACATCAAGTAATTGATTTACAATCTTTTGCAAATGAATTTTTTTTTCAACCTCCTGCTAACATTGATTGCTTCGGGAGTCAAAGTGAAATAAAATAGGTTCGTTCCAAGAAATTTTGTTTTGTTTTTCAGGATGTAGTTTTGCCCCTTCCTAGAGTAGGAAAAGTCATTTCGTCAAAATAACAGTCTGTGAAATGTGCAGTAAACAGGTCACCTGTTAGTGGTTCAAGATGTCTAATAATTGTTCGTAAATCAAAACCAACATAAATCCCAAGTATTCTTTGGGGCCATTTTGGTGCATTGTGGGGGTAGAATTGGAACTTGGACAGCACAGTCGAAAATTCTTATGTGAGAAACATCAGGCTCTCGACCAAATGCCAGTTGTAAAAGTGAGTATTTGTGATAAGCCGTTGGCCTTAAACAATTTAATGATGCAGCATATAATACTGCAAGACCCCAAACAGAAGTTGGTAATTTGTTTTTCATAAGTAATGACCTAGCAATCACTTGCAGTCATTTTATAAATAACTATGCAAGGCCATTCTGAGTATGTATATAGAGAATTGAATATTCCACAACAATACCAATAGAAGTGCAGTACTCATCAAATGCTTGAGATCTGAATTCGACAAAATTGTCAAGAAAAATTGTCTTGATAGAATCATTGGGAAATTGAGCTCGCAATTTTATTATTTGAGCGAGTAATCTGGCAAAAGCCATATTTATAGTTGAAAGCAGACATACATGTGACCATCTTATTGAAGCATCTACTAGAACCATAAAGTATCTAAATGGTCCACATGGCCGGTGTATAGGCCTACATATATCCCTATGAATTCTTTCCAAAAACTTTGGAAGTTCAACATTAACTTTTGTAAGGGAATGTTTGACTACTAATTTCCCTTATGAGCAAGCGCTACATAGATATTCATTAGGTAAAAGAATCTTCTGGTTCTTTAAAGAATGTCTATGCGTACTAGTAATGATACGTCACTACTGTTCTTGGATGTCCAAGTCTATCATTCCAAAGCATAAAACTTTTTAGGTTTTTGAACTTCTGGTTCGCTATATAATTTGATTCAACTGACTTTATTAGTTGTGAAATATATCCCAGATGAGAGTGCTTGTAATTTTTCTTTTATCTGCTTCTAGCCAGATAGAAAAGAAGTTATACCAAGATATTCAATATTATTTTCTTACATTGTTTCAATATGATATCCATTGCATCGGATATCTTTAAAACTAAGCAAGTTTCTTCTGAATTTGATAGAATAAAGCACATCATTAATATATATAACCTTGCATTATTGGGTAAGATTATATTGGCTCTTCCAGAGCCTTCAACAATATTTAATGCTCCAGAAATTGTATTAGCATTATTAGTTACTAATGTTAATTCAACAAAATACCTTTTCTCAAAAAATTGTATGGAAAGTGACACTATGAGCTAAGCAAACATCTGGACAAATCATCTTTATTCTATTTGTATCTAAACAAGAAAAATTTAAATATCAATGAAAATCAAATAACAAATAGTTTATTCGAGATTGAAATAACTCATGGCAACTAACCATTAAACTAGAAAGGGAATAAGTTCATATCTAATGCAACAATGTAAAAGCAGATAAAAACAAGAATAAACTAATCAATATCCTCTATGGCACTGCCATCAACCATATTTCCACTTGAATCAACTAAAAAATCAGAGACTCCCAAATGAGTCATATCATTTGGAACATCAAAGCTTGCAAAATTAGTCTCGACTTTTCCCTTTCCCCTGATGGATTGTTGGTAGAAATCCACAAGGTATTTAGTAGTATGGTAGGTACGCGACCAATGTCCTTCCATCCTACATCTACAGAAACTCTCTTCATTCTTTTTGAAGGAATTGCTTTCATTTGTTTTATGCTTTTTAGAGTTGCCACCGTGTTGTTTATTATTTGGCCCATAACTTTGTCCATATCCACGCCCGCGTCCACGTCCTCGTCCACGAATACGTCCGAGTCCACTACCACGTCCGGGTTTATAATTTGTTGCATTTGCTTCACGCAAATCAACAACATTAACTTCAGGCAGTGCTGCAGGACGTAATGTATGGTTTTTCATTAGTAACTCATTGTTTTGTTCTGCAACAAATAAGCAAGAAGTAAGTTTTGAATATTTCTTGAATCCACATTCACGGTATTGTTGCTATAGTACGACATTGGATGCATGAAAAGTAGAGAAAGTTTTCTCTAATATGTCCTCATCTGTGATTTTTTCCTCACACAGATTGAGTTTTGAATATATTCTGAAAAGCTCTGAGTTGTACTCGCTACCAGTTTTGAAATCTTATAAGTGAAGGTTCATCCACTCATATCGGGCTCTAAGAAGGACTATAGTCTTTTGGTGATTAAACGTTTTAGTCAATTTTTTCCAAAGATCTTTAGGATCTTTTACTGTAAGATATTAACTTTTCAATCCATCATGAAGGTGACGGCAAAGGAAAATTAGTGCTTTAGCACGTCCTGCAGGGATTGTGTATTTCCTTCTTTTATTGTTTCACCGAGACCCTTTGATACAACATATATCTCAGCATCAAGAATCCATGACAGTTAATTTTTTCTTGAGATGTCAAGCGCAACAAACTCTAATTTTGTGATATTGGCCATTTAGATAATTTTCTACAAAAGGAAAAATACTCCAATTAATACATATGATATCGTTAAAATAATATTATATAACCAATATCAGTTATAATGTAAATTTTCATTCTTTCCTTCAAGGATAAGAATAATATAATATTAATTATTTTCCTATTAGGGGAAAATAATTAAAATTAATGTGCTACTTCAGGAGCATTGAACGAAAATTTGTAAGACAAACAGTTATATGAGAATTATAACAGTACACTTACATGTATTTAAATAAATATATTATACAAAATACCTAATAGTTAGACCAATTAATTGTGCATGAATAAATGTAAATAACAGTTGTTAATATAACAGATATAAGATGCACGGTTAGAATATATATTTAAATAAGACTGTTAGTAATTATCAATAGATAATGGTTACCAAATTTATATGTATTATGTAATTAGCATCCAAAATCAAATTAAGAAGAAGA
Organism: Nyctanthes arbor-tristis; assembly: GCA_963692815.1. Classification (NCBI taxonomy): domain Eukaryota; kingdom Viridiplantae; phylum Streptophyta; class Magnoliopsida; order Lamiales; family Oleaceae; genus Nyctanthes; species Nyctanthes arbor-tristis. The sequence goes on from CAVNYN010213395.1 coordinate 26,014, forward strand.
TCAATCAAAAGAATCCTTCATGATCCCCTTACTAGATAAGAAAAGAAAGATAAGAGTAATAGAATATGTGACTACCTTTCAGGGAAAAAAAATACCAGGATTTAAAAAAGTTAGAATATAGACTTAGAACTAGGAAATAATAATAAAAATATTCAAAAAGAAATTAAAGATATAAATAGTAAATTAGACTATCTTAAAGAACAAAATAAGACTATCTTAGAAAAATCTTATAGATTAGATAAAACTAAAAACTTAGAAACAGAAAGAAAACTTTTACTAGAAAAAGTTTTAGAAAAGATAGAAGAACTTTAAAAATTGGTTTTTAAGTTAATGACCGATAACTCTATCACAGATAAAACCTATTTAGACGCAAAAGAATATATTAGAATATTTCAAAGAGGAGACTCTGAAAGATTTTCAGATTGTAGGTCTCAAAAGACACCAGATCAAGAAATAATAAAGCAAAACAATACTTTTATAGCTTTATTACTATTACTTCATAAGAAAATAGATACTTTAGATAAAAAAAAAAAACCCCTCTCCAAACACCCCTGCGCCTAATATAGAAATCAAACTAAAAAATATAACAGACAACCTAAAGAATTTAATTTCCCTCGTGCAGCATAATGAGTTTAGCAAGCCCATTTTTAAGAAGATCTAGAACAATTCAAGGGGAATCTAACCATCTTCTGGTAGTAGTAGAAAACCAATATTAGATAGAATATTAAATAGAAGAGAAGAACATGATACAAGACTAGAAGAAATTAGAGATCCCCAAAAAGAATATGAAAGATTTCGAAACCCATAAACTTTATATAACAGAGGAATTTTTGAGTCCAGGACACAATTTTTCAAAAGCATTAGAGAAATATCAATTCAATGTGTAGGAGATCAATATAAAAAAGATTGAATTAATTTCTAAAGAATCAGAAAGAGAATTAAAAAAGAGAAAATATAGATTTATTCACTTAGGATTAATAGTAATAGGAATAAAAGGAATGATGAGAAAAAATTTAGGCAGTAAGGTATTAGTTACCATATATGATGAAAGGATGAATAATATAGAAAAAAGTATGATAGCAAGCATGGAAGTAGATATAAATAGTAATATTGAGATAATATACTGTATGCTAGACTTTTTAATGACCATAAAAGATTTTATAGACAACATAAAAATAGGAATACAAACAAAAGAATATGAAGAAACTATTAGAGGAGACAATCTATTAATATCTAGAGAATTTTTAGGAAGATGTTCTTTTAATTCACAGACTAGGTATAAAATTTACATAGAAAAAGTAGTAAATTTAATGAATATAAAGGTATTAATATGGTAAAACCAAAAGAATTTTCAGCAGAAGAATTAGCAGGATTAGATTGATAGCTAGTTAAATTATTAGAACAAAAAGAAACAACCATAGCCCTACAAGAAGCATTAACATATAAAGATAGTCAAGGAAGAACCAATATAAGATTCATTAATTATTCTACTATACAAAATCAAGGAGTAATTAAAGAAAATATTACAGAAATCTTAAACAACAGTTATCAAAAAATACTTATGGAAGATGAAACTGCAATTACTTCTTTCAGTGTAAAAAGCCCCTTCGAAAGTACTGTTGAAGCAGATATTAGTTATGATAGTTTTCCACCAACAAGACCATACTCAGATTATAAAGATCCCCTTGAAGATACAAGATACATAGCTAGAGGAGGTGAAAGACCATTAGAAAAACCAATAGAATTCCAAGCATTAGCTAAAGGTTATATTTTAAACTTAGCAGCACGTGATCCTCAAACTTGGACAAGTGTAATAGAAGTATGGAAAAATACTTTTATAGGACATTATTTTAGAAACTTTCAAGAAATGGACAAAGTAGAAATGTATAGACATCTAAAAACATTTATAGGAGAAAGTGCTAAAGCAATGTGGGAAGCATTTAAACAACAAAGAGAACAAACTATAATCATTTAAAAAGTAAAAGAAGTAATCCATATAATTCTGTCAACTAGATACAAATTTTACCAACTGGATCAGATCCTAATTCAGGACATAGAGAAACTCAAAAAAAGGCAATGAGAGAATTAGAACAATTAAATCTATATAAATGGACAAAAGGTAGGTATGTTAAGAAATTTTTAAATGAATACTATTATCTAACAACTATCTCAGGAAATACGTTTAATCAAGACTTAGGAAATAAACTGTTTCATAAGTTACCAGGACCTTTATGATTAGAAATAACAAAAAAATGAAGTAATTCTATTTCAGTTAAAGAAAATCCAAATTATCCATGAACAATAGAACAAAGAGTTCAACATATAATAAGATATTTAGAAAACAAATGCGTCGAACTTCAAATTCAAAAGCAATTAAAACAGACAGACTATAAATTTTGTAAAGACATCCTTACCCCTCAGACTTATGGTGCATTGAACTCTAAAACACATAATAATAAAAAGTACAGAAAGAATAAAAATAAGGAAAATGGCAAGAAAAGATATTATCTTAGAAAATCAAATAAGAGAAAACCATATTTAAATCAAGAAAAACATGTTAGAAAATTTAAGCCTGAAGGAAGTTATAAAAATAAATTAAGTTGTTTTGTATGTAATAGGAATGAACATTTAGCTAGAACTTATCCTAAAAGAATCAATAGCTATGATAAAAGAAGCACATTAATAGAATGTACTAATAAAGATTTAATTCAATTAGATGGATATGTTTAAGATCAAGAATCTATTTATAGTATGGTTTCAGTATAAGATATAGTAAAAGACCAAAAGATTGAAGAGTCAGATTATGAAATGATAAAAGAATTCTCAAATTTAATAAATGAAAAAGATTCAAAATCCTCAGATAAAGAATATAGTCTAATGAATATTATTATAAAAGAATGTAAACATAATTGGAATAGGAGAGAAGGAACAGATAGCATACCCTGTTTTTTATGTAATTTGTATCCAGCTAAACACTATAGAGCCAAATGTAAAAAACGTTTTAAAGAAGCTTGCATAAATTGTTTAGAACAAAAAATGTTAATCTTTTATGAAAAAAACTTACCAGATATAACAAAATATATGAAAGACCAAGAAATTAAAATACTTAGGAAACGTATAGAAAATTTAGAAGATATGCAAAAACTAACAATAAAAAGATTAGAACTATTAGAATATAGTAATAAAGGAAAGGCGATAATGGAAGAAACAGTCATAGAAAACTTAAACAGTCATAGAAAACTTATAGATATCATATGTTCAAGTAGTATGTAATACTGAAAAATTAAAACTATTAAAGTAAAATGTCAAATACAAATAGAAACATATACCATGAAATGTTTAGGGTTAGTAGACTCAGGATGTAGTAATTGTATTATTAATAAAAAGTTAATACCTTCAAAATATATAGTACAAGCAAAAGAACCAATAGAAGCACAACAAATGGATGGAGATTTGTAAAAATATACAAAATTACTCAGACCGAATAGTAAGATTAGTTTTGAAACAAATTGTGGGCAAATTATAGAATACACTTTACCAAGAGAATCAACTTGGGTAAGAAAACTAAATCTGAAAGACACAGACGTCATAATAGGATTAAGCTTCTTATTAAAAGATAATGGTAGTATTACAATTACAAAAGACTTTATACATTTACAAAAAAACACATTGTTTTTTTTTTGGCTTCACCTACGACACATCAACTTGAACCTGATTTCCCTCTATTATTAGGTTACCACCGACGCTCCCTAATAGAACATCTAAGCTAATTGATTCCTTTAAAACAAAAAAGGATTCCAAGGGGTTTACTCCGACCCTAACAATTCCTCTAAAGTCATGTGTAAAAGGATTAACTTAGATACAATGTGGCTTTTGAAAATCAAGTTATGCTTTTATGATATGCATAGGATGAAGATTAACAAAAATATTAACAAAACATTTTTAACACGAATATGCAATGCTAAAAATAAAGATGAAACTTTACATATTTTTTAAGAGAGATTAAGGAATGATAATCAGCAAAAGAGAGGTTCCTCATCACCCTTTCAATTTCATGGACAATCAACAATTTAATTGCATCACTCGATAGATGTCACTGTAGGGAAATTTCATAAAATATTTTTATATAGCATATTATGTACTCTATATTCAATCAAGAATTCAATTCTTTTTTACAATAATATGGTACTAATTAAAATCCATAACTAAAGGCCTCCTTAACGAATAAGAAACAAAATCTGAACTAAAATATTACTTAATTTTGCTAATAAAATTGATAGCAAAATGAAAAGAAAATTGACAAATAAGATAGATGTAAAGTACCGATTTAAATGTTTAACTCGTGGTGGTCCAAAAAACGTCCGTCAAATCAAAATACATAAATTCATAATAGTTCAAAGACTTGTGAATTTATATTAATGCTTTTCTATTGTTATCGATTGTTTCTATATCAATAATATCTTATACCAATGACTTTTGTATAGCTTTTTCTAATTAAGTGTTGTTGTGTGCTTTTTTCAGAGTTTAACGTATCAAAAACACTATTAAAGTGGCCAAAAATCCATTAATTGAATTTATAAACAGTAATAATATCTTAACCTTATAGAAAAAAGATCCTCATTAGAAAAAAAAACATTTTTTAAACTAGTAAATCCAAACAGATAAGATAGATGGTGACTCTTGAAAGGAGACCTAGATAAGATACAATTCGTTCGTTCGAGCGAGAGAGTCTTATGCACAAATGACAGTCGAAAAAATCTGGGAGGTAGTTGGAAATTGAAAGAACAAAAAAAAGGGGATAGTATAATATTCACAGCAAAACATACAACAACCAAACGAAAAGACCCAAATATTCTTGCCTACCACAGAAATGGTGGGAAAATTACAGTCAGTCTCTGCCGCATCTCTTTTCGTTTATTTAATATATGGATTTGAAATTAATTATTAACTTTTATCTTATCTTATATATATTTAAATAAATTTATGATACTATACAATTGATGACTACCATATGTCTAACAATTAAAATTTGTACAATTGAGGCAGCAAAAGAGGAGGGATTCATCCCCTCCCCTTTTTAAGCCGCCGGAAATGGCAGCATCTGATCATCGAAATGCTGCCATTTCTGACGGCCACTCTTGGGTAGGGGTGGGTTTGATGTTTTTTTAATTATTTTTAAACCTTTTTTTTAAATTAAAAATTTAAGGGTTATAACTGTCATTTTTATGAAAAGTTAACGGAATAGTGGCAAAAGGACATTTCTTGCAAATTAATGAAATATTGGGGACCCAAGAGGTTCAAAAAAAAGTTGGGGACCTAGCCGATACTTAACTCAAATGTTGGGGATGATTTTTGAAATTAGCCCTATTCCGTTGATATTTTAGTCTAACAAGTAAACAATATATAATCTTTAAAAGATATCATGATTTTAGAATAACAATTATTAGGGGCGTAATAAGTAATAAGTATTATAATGATAAACAAAATATCAAAATTATAAATAGTACATTAAAACTTGATCTATTAATAGTTAAATATGAAATTAATTATTGGTTTTTATTATTAGTTAAAAAAGAAGAATATATTAAGAAAACGAATTCGAAATAGAAACTGAGAATTGATATCAGAAAAAGAAAACAAATATAACAGAACAATCTTACCAAAATCGAAAAAGTGTTTTGTACATTTAAAATTGATACCTAAAAAGTAAAATAAAACAAGAATAAAAAATATGGTATCAAAAAGGGGAGGGGAAAAAAGAAAGAAAGAAAGAAAAAGAAAATAGAAAAATAATAAAAAAATAAACCATAAGAGGTACCACAAAGTTTACCAAATTTAGGAGGGAAAATAAGGTTGATTAAATATACTATTTTAATATATAGATAGATATGTAACATGTGAATCAATGAGAATATAATTCTTCTTCTCAAAACCTTCTAACCCTATATCACCTTATTAATCAATGCGTTAACTAATTACTTAATGGAAAATTCTATTCGTAAGTAATAATCTCTTACAAAATCTTTTTGAAAATAGGTTGATTTTACCATTTTATCATCGTATAATGTGTGATTGGAAAAAAAATAATTTAAAGGTAATATGGTAAATTTTAGCCTATCTTGCTAACAGTGGCGGAGCCATAAAATTTTGTTTACGGGGGCAAAAATTTTGTGAAAAAAGAAATGAAAACAATAGAAGATGAATAATGAAATTTTTGTATTTCGTTATTATAATTGTTTTCCACAAGTTTTCATACTTTGATAACGTCGCATGATTGAGAGCTTGTTCTCAAAGCTTTATGAAAAGTAAAAAATTTATCAAATCATTAATATCAACCACATACTATTCATAGAAAACATATTTTCACACTTTCTAATAATCTTTCGTTATATTCCCACCATATATTTTCTTATAAATTTAACTTTCCTTTACATAAAACTACCAAGAGCAAGCATTGTCATTATCAATTTTGTCAAATACGACTTTCAATGTAAGCAATCAAATTATCATTTAACTATTGATCTCCAATTCGATACCTCAATCGACTCGACAAGATTCATTACAGAAAATGCTCTCTCCACTATAGCAGAAGAATTAAAGCTGATGTCATAAGCTTATAAACCAATAGATGTACTTGATTTTATTTTTTATTTTTTGGTCAAAACCAACTTCTTTGCAAGTACACTTATAATAAAAAAGTTAGATACAAATCAAACTAATAAGAATAACAAACATTAACAACGAAAGTAACTAATTAATAATTTAAGCAATCTTAACCAACTTATTTTCAGTAAACAATTTAATAACGTTGAGCAGCACTACATTGAAAAATTCATAAAAATTCACAAATCACAATAACATGTTAACTATTAAACATTATATATTATTTATAATTCAAGTTATATACGATCAAGAATCTAAGAAATAAGAAGTGATTAAAATGATTATACCTCTACTTCCAAAAAAAATGATTATACCCTAAATTACAAAAAAAAAAAAAATTGTGATTATTTGGTGGATTGTGGTGGATGACGGTAACCGCGATGAAGCAATTTACAAATTGTATAAGAAATATGGAAAACCTAATGTTGGAGATAAACGTAAGAGTCGAGCGGTATGAACTGTGAATTGAATTAATATAATAATATTATTAAGTTATGGTTTAAGATTGCATGCACCGAATGAACGAAAGCCCAAAACCGATTTTGCCTTTTGCATTTCCTTGCGTTGGCAGTGTAATTGAAGAAATTGTCTTTTTCGTTCCTTTTTTTCTTTTTCTTTTCTTTTTTTTTTAAATAATAGCTAATGAATTTTTCGAAATCATTACAGGGGCAATTGCCCCCTTTTGCCCTTGACTGCCTCCGCCCCTTCTTGTAAAAGACTTCTCTGGAAATAGCACGACCCTTAGAGCATGTTCTATGGAGTTTTAAGAAATTTATCTTTAAAGTCAACATTTAGTGTATCAGCCAGACAACCACATATTCTATATAAAAAAATAAACTGACACTTTTGAATAACTTTATTTTCATTTCCACCACACGTTTTTAGAAAAATCAACTTTTCATAAATCAACTATACATAAAACTCCCAATAACAAGCTCTTAAATTAATGGGTTAAAACTAACTTGCGCTCCTATATGTTCACTAGCATATCTAGAATAAAACGATGCATGTGGCCAAGTACTTGTCAAGAAATGACACTAGTCGAGGAAAGACAAACTTTGTAGCATGTTTTCACATTATGAAATTTATTAACTTAGTTAACTCCATTTGGGTTCAGAAGAAAAGAGAGATTTGTATTGTATTAATATATATATATATATATTTTATTCATGTTATGTTATGTTATATTTATGGGTTGTGCTATTTGAAGAAAAGTACATATAAAAATTTAAACAAACTGACACATAACAGTATCTTATTTTTCAACACATCACATCATTCTTGCATTAAAGGTAATCAAATGAAACACATGTCCTTTTTGTCATACCTTTTGTCTCTTCCTTTGTCCAAATAGAATTTGTAGCCACAGGTCGCTAAGACAACTAAGGTCAATGGTCAACGAAGGTCAACAGTCATAGGATCCTAGAAGCGGACCCTGAGCTCCTCATCTAATCTGACGACCTAACGATCTGACAACCAGAAGATGTCAAGACCTGATTTAGTGACCTAGGAGTGGACCACTGCTCCTACATTTCCGTGGCTCAGATCACCTGGATGCTGCGCTGAAAAGCTCACATCGCTTCGACCTGGAGCCACGACCTAGCGAGAATGACAGCTAAACAGCAGCCTGAGAACCCATGTGGGAAACCTTATCACCTACGGCAGATGGGAGTCTAGCATTAAATGTAAAGTGGTGGTACCGTGCCCCATGCATAGTTTAGACATCTATTAGTCAAAAAGTGAAGGTTTAATCTCAGTTGATTTGACCCTTATGTCATTCTTGTAGTCCCAACATTAAATGTGTGCAATCATTGCCCCTACGCAAATGACAAACGTACACTATAAATAGAGACAGACAAAACTGAAAAAAGGTTCGACACCTAAATCTCATTCTTCTTCTCTTTGGTATATTTACTCTCTTCTATTTATTGCAAATATCTCTCAGTTTTTACTTTTATTGCTCACATCGATTCAAATATGAATTTCCCGTGTAAATAAATCTTATTTGTTGAGTCGAAGGCTAAATTTGACGTCAACAAATTGACACTGTTTGTGGGAAATCTTACAAAAAACTGTGTAAAAACTAACCTCCGATGGAAGAAAATGAGTGGAAGACACTCCGAAAACCAAAGAACAAGAAGTAGTAATATCAGATTGCCTCTCCGGTTTTGAAAAACAGAAACGCAGCCGGCGTTGGCCTCTTACGATCGACGGTGAAAACAGAAATAGAGAGTCTTCGGTAACAGATAGAGGCCTTAGCTGAAGAAGTCTTGCGCTTACAACAACGCAACCCGCCTTCTTCCTAGCAAAACATGACAGAATCTTCCCTTAGTGACCCCACTTGGCATTCTACAAACGTTGAAAGATCCTCAACAATGATGAATCCTCCAAGGGAACATATGAAGAGAAAGCCGAGCTTTACTCCGGTGCAAAACTCCAGTCAGCAGGCCTCTAACGCCAGGGCTATGCCCAGTCCCACTAAAAATACGGCTGGGAGTAGTGTTTTCACAAGATTGGGACCTAAGCCTCAATGAGGTCCCAGAAGGCCGAGGTCGTCTGAACTCCAACGACCAAGTGAGCGTAGGTAGAAGAGGAGAAGCGCAACACCTACTCACTACTATAGTCATGTGCTGAGCTCACTGCCGAGGACCTTTTGAGGCCAATGGCCAGTTCCCCAACAGGTCCACGACCTGGATAAGTTGAGGAAATGACTAAACAACCTTGAGCAGAAACAATTCATAAAAAAAAGAGCTGACAACTTATGGGGGATACCTTCTCCTTTTAATCTCTCTATTCGAGAGGCCCTCATGCCATCAAAACTGAAGCTCCCTCAAAAAGGGACTTACTATGGTAAAGCGGACCCAATTGTTCACCTGCACCGATATATGTCTTGGATAGAGCTCTAAAACTCGACAGGAGCTATCATATGTAAGGCCTTCGTGCTTACTCTGAAAGGAAACGTGCAGACCTGTATGGCAACTTAGCCCCAGGATCCGTTCATAGCTGGGAGTAGGTTTCGTTTGAGTTCGCACCTCAATTTATGGGGTATAAGGCTAGGGTCATCCCCAAAGAAATATTAGGAACCGTTAAGTAAGGAAAATCTGAACCACTCAAGAGCTACCTGGGTCGCTTCAACATGCAGGTCATGACAATGGAGAATGTGGCAGATGAGTCACTTTTAATAACAGTCAAATCAGGTATTTACAAAGATACCCGCTTTTGGTGGGCCATGTACGAAGACCCACCGAGCACTTATAAGGAGCTTCTAAGTAGAGCTGAAAAGTATATAAGTGCAGAAGAGCTCATCAAAGGGACTTTGTGGTCTGAGAAACCACCAAAGCACGAGAAAAAAGACAAAAATGTCAAAAAGGATCCGCAAAGAAATGAGAAGCCATCTAGCTCATCTTGGCCCTTTGCCATATCCTACAAAATAATCCAATTTTTCCCAAGGCAAGGCTCATAAAGAAGTCGTTGAAGGACGAGGACCAGTCCAAGTATTGTAAGTACCACAAAAGTGTAGGTCACGACACGGACAAATGTAGGCACCTCAAACAGGAAATGAAGAAGCTAATTGAATGAGGGTACCTAAGTGAATACGCAGCAAATCACCAAGGATAGGACAGATAAGCTCGTCCCCACGCAGACCTCAACGCCTAAGTCCAATGGAACCTACCTCCAATCAAAATCCGCGTACTTGTCGGCGGAAACCACGGCATGGAGGATTCCAAGAGATGGAGGCGATGTCTTGTGAAAGAAGCCCAGAACTCAAACCAGCTCTTTTTCCTTTTACAACGAAGATACCTACAGCGTGTTACACCTCCACGAGGACACTCTGATAATCCAGTTTCAGGTGTTAAAATCTAGAAGACTTTAGTGGATAACGGCAAAACCGTGAATATAAGCTGCTAGAGAACTTTCAAGAAAATGAAAATAGACCGGAAGAGTCTAAGGCTTTACAGAACTAGGCTTCAGGGTTTCACTGGGGATTATGTGGAGGCTAAGGGTCAAATCACGTTCCTAGTGGAACTAGGAGATCAGCCTTGCAAGAGAAAGATTATGGCGGACTTTTTTATATAGACGTGCCTTTGAACCACAACGCCATTTTGGGACGACGAATCCTGTACGAGCTCCCCGCCGTGACCTCTATATACCACTATCGTATAAAGCTCCTCACCTATTATGGGATGGATATTGTAAAGGCGATTAGCAAGCAGCAAGAGAATACAACCTAGACTATGCCGCAAGCACAACCGCCTCTTCAGAAATTCATACACTCGGCTTTAGAGTTAAAGGCATGGGAACAGAAGTGGTACTTAAGGTGGAGCCAAGATCGAAAAGAACGGGCTGCCAATGCCTTAACCTCATAGACACTGGCTGCAAGAAACAACGAACCCTGGCAATAAAAATGTACATTTTCTGTAATTGACAAGGGGCATGATCTGGCAGAATGGCCCCTCTCAAGTCGAGGCATGCCAAGGCCACTTATCTGTGGTTTGGAAATTTTGCATTTAAGTGCCAGTTCATGAATGCTCTAGATTTATACGATGGCAACATGATGACCTTAGGCCTAGCCCCACTGAAATCATTGTACGAGCACAGCCCTCGCTCTTTCGAGTGCGCCGAGGATGTTTTGAACGGCGCCCTTTTTGGACAAGTGTCTCAGGTGCCTGACCCGTCAGGTCAGCCCGCCAAATCGCATGACGAGCCTAGTAACATTTTTGTTAAAGAATCAGTGACCTCATTAATGGGCAAATTGGGAGAAACAATGACGAAGACCTACCAGACGAACAACTGAACGAATACCATCATCCAATTCTCAACAGGGGTATCCCTCTAGGTATGGAAGTCCAAAAGCCCAAGCACCGGACTATCAGTCAGGTTGTACTAAATGAGAAATGTACAGAAGACTGAGTTGACACACCCATGGAGCGTAGAAAGCTCAAAAAAATGGGGGAAAAATGATAGTTAGGTACCAACTCTAAGCTTTTGTATTGTCTCCAACTTTTTATATCATAACTGTCAAGTCATGGCTGGTAAATTAACATGCCCATGGGAGCTCAAGATTTTCCAAGCCATGATTTTGCGACTTAACAAATGATATGTCAAATGACAAATGTTTGTTTGCCCTACGAAATACCTCCTTCAATGCAAACACAAGCTTCTTGTTAAAGCATCCTAACACTTGGTTTAAAAAATTCGTTTGGGGCGATGTATAAATAGGCATAAGCAAGAACGAGCTCCTCAGTAAACAAGAATGACCAACGGTAAGTTGTTTCAACTCAAAATGAAAACGAGCTAACAGTTGTAAAAATTTTATTTCATTCATAAGAAAAATACATGTGACAAAAGGGGCAAGACTACAAAAGCCTTAAGTATGAACTTCAGAAGACGAAACCATGTTTTTCCAGCTGGAGCTATGGCCAAGACCTCTACAATAGGAGCAGAAGCCTCTGCACACTCCTTATCTGGAATAGGAGCCTTGGCTTCTTCCCTAGCAAGAGTCGGCACCTCTACACCCTCTCCAACGGAGGATAGGAACCTCTGACTGAGATATTGTCTCAACCTCCCCCCTTCCTCATCAGAGCTCTCGTAACCACACTCCTCTTTCAGCTTGGCAATCTGCTCTTTGACAAAGGATAGATTGCACTCAGGGCGCTTCTTGACAACCTCGCCAAAGATCTCTTTCACCATCTCCTATTAAAGGCCAACGGTGACACTTCTGTATTCCTCAGAAGCCTTGTACCCCTTAATGGCTTCCTGGTAACCAACGAGCGAGTTGGAAAAAGCCCTGCTCTCAGCCTCCTTTAGGGCCTGCTCATGGCTTGACCTCTCCAACGCCAGCTAAGCCACCAGATCCTCACTTTTCTTTTTGCAGACCTCCAGCTCGGTCAGCAGGTTCAACAGATTCACCTCTGGAAACATAGAGCTCTTGCTTTTTCTCCCTCAGGGCCCTTCACCTCCTATGTGGCCTTGTTGGCCTCAACTGCTCGGTTGGAGAGTTTCTTCTCTTCCCCAATAAAGCGACCTACAGAAGCCATAGTATGCTAGTCTAGGATAGCCGACTGGGCCCTCATCGCTCCGTTGGAGAAGCTCGGCCATTATTGAAGTTGCAGCGAAGCCTTCCCACTTTCTTGACCAACCTCAAGCCACACTACTCATGGCATCTATGGTAATTCTAGGCATTCTCTAGACGTTGGCCTTAGGCTTCTTGACCAAATTGAATTAGAGTAGTGCCTTGGGCTTTTTGCCCTGTAGTTTTTCTAGTTCAGCCCAGCGAGCTGGATCTTCCCGGAGATAGATTTCATCACTTAGCAGATCAAGTGGCCCCTTGTCCCTGGCAGATTGTTTCTCTCTGGCTAGAATAAGAGTAGGAACACTAGGAGAGGAGTTGGTGGAGGGCTCTCGAATGACCGGCTGGCATTTACTAGGTCTTTCGGAGGCGACAATGTCACCAGCTAGCAGGCCTTTTTCTAGCGGCCATATCCTGCCTCAGACTCTTTTTCTCCTCTTGCCACCTCAAAGCTTTAGCAAGTTGCACTGCAGTCCTCATCTCCTCGGCTTTGTCATGAGCTGCTTTCTTTCTCTCCCACACTGTTCTTTTCCTGTCTGCCTCACGACCAGACCTTCTTTGGCCCTTAGAAAGGTACTTTTTCCCTGAAAACATGCAAGTGTTAAGTCGTTGAAATACTTGAAACAGGGCCGTTATAGGAGTAATAATAAGTCCACACAGCTAATAATAGCTTACAGTTATTAGGATATCTGGAAATGTGCTCGGCCTACGAACAGATAGTCCAGTGTTTATCAAAAAAATCCTCATCTGTGAAATCTGCGATGTGGTGATGATATTCTGGTAATTAGGCAACAATCTCTGCTTGCTCCCTGAATGGCAAGGTCAACGATCAACCTCGATCAACATTTAGCAAGAAGGAAACACAGTTAACTGTCAATTTGCAAGCTCGTAGAAAAAATTTCATTGGAAAGTTACTTACTACGTTCCATGTAGCTCATGGAGATGCTCGTGTCCTTATCGCCTGGAATCAGGGGGCTTCTTCACTCACCCTTTACCTAGAACCAACTCCTTTTCCAGTTGAAACCAGATTTGGACGCCTCTCTTACCAAGTTTCCCCAAAGGTTTAAGGTCCCAGCCCTAGGTTGTATGGCTATATGGAACCATCTTTTCCCAGACGGCGAGGCCTTTAACACATAGTACGAGTTGAAGTCCTCCAAGCTCGGGTACCCCACCCTTTGCACTGCTAGAGTAAGGACCCCAGTTATGGTCCTCCAACTCACAAGAGTAATTTGAGAAGGGCAAATTCCCAACACCTTAGCAACCTAATAATAGGTCACAGAAGTGGGACAATCCTCATGCTAGCTACCACACACCTCCTCGGAGGACAATGAGCTCGCTCTCCCTCATATGGGACCCAGAGGGCCACGTGATCAAGCACAGGATAGTCGTACCTCAGCGTATATAGATCCTTCTCCTTCACCTTCGAGGGGATATGTTTACATACCCATGGCCGGTCCTTATCGCGAATTACTACCACCAGAAGCCTCCTGCTAGAGCTCACCTCCTCTTCATCACTTTCTTTCCCACTCTCATCGTTAGTCCATTCGAATTGGATCACTTTATGTTCACTTTCACTTATTCCTATTTGCCATTCCCCAGAAGTTCTCTCTACCCTCTATTTTGCAAAACCCCCAGAGCCAATCAAGAGTTTTGACGGAATCCACAAAGAATTCTCTCGGAAAACAGAGAGAAAAGACAGTTACCTTTATGTTTAGTTTGTCGTGAAGCCCCGGAAAACGCCAGAAGAAGTTCGAATCTAAAAGGAAAGTTGGGAAAATCTGGCAACTAAGCCTCTGTAAAGCTGATTGTAGAATAAATGAAAGCGGAGATGGAAAAAAGATGAGGAAAGAAGAGTATAAATAGGGATTTGTAGAAGATATAGGGATGGTGGCCCCGTGTAACATTGGGAAATGAAGGGGCATCAATCAAATTAATGATTACAACCTTTAAGTTCCTAGAACATGCCATTCCACTAGACAGTTGACACACGGCAGAATGGGCCAAATTAACTGTTTTGAAATTCAAAGAGACTGAATTCTAGTGACAAAAGTTCAAAGAGAATTGTAAGCAAACCTTTAAAGCCGCTAACCCTGAGGTCCAGGAACAGCGATCTTGTAGGGGCATTTTGTAGCCACCAGATCACTAAGATAGCTAAGGTCAATGGTCAACGGTTGTAAGATCCTAGAAGCAGGCCCCGAGCGCCTCATCTAATCCGATGACCTAACAACCTGACTTCTAGAAGATCTCAAGACCTGATTCAGTGATCTGGGAAGTGGATCACTACTCCTACATTTCCGTGGTTCAGGTCATCTGGATGCTATGTCAATGAGCTCACATCGTCTTGACTTAGAGCCACGACATAGCGAGAATGCCAGCTAAGCAGCAGCTTGAAAACCCACGTTGGAAACCTTATCACTTACAGTTGATGGCACTGTAGTATTATATGCAAAGCGGTGGTTGCATGCTCCATGCATGGTTTAGGCTACCGTTAGTAAAAAAATGAAGGTTTAATCTCAGTTGATTTGACCTTTACATTATTTATGTGGGTCCTGTATTAAATACAAGCAATCATTGCTCACATACAAATTACAAATGCATACTATAAATAGAGGAAACAAGACTGAGAAAGGGTTCAATGCCCAAATCTCATTCTTCTTATCTTTGGTACATTTACTCTCTTTCATTTACTACAAACATTCTCTCAGCTTTTATGTTTATTGCTCCCATCGATTCAAATACGAATTTCCTGCATAAATAAATCTTGTTTGTTGAGTCGAAGGCTAAATTTGACGTAAATAGAATTATTCTATATTTATCTACCGCATATAACATTTCTACATGCCACCCTCCTTGCTGGTTTCAACTAGATGGAAGCGAGCTAACGGCAATATTGTAAGAGCAAGCTAGTTTGTGAACAATGGACATCTAATCTATGTTTGATATGAAATATTGAAATTTATCCGTTTAAAATATATTGGGTAATTGGCGTAAAACGTCCTACCTTTCAATGCTTTTGCGCAAATTGTCCATATATTTTATTTTTTAGCAATTTCATCCTCACATTTACATTTTTTAGTGGAATTCGTCCCTGCCGTCACCCACTATTAAATCTCTCCATTTGTTTAAGCACACACATCACATTTCTTTATTTGTAAGGGTATTTTTGGAAGCCTACCACACATCTTATATTTTACCGCCAAACAAACCATAGCCGGTCAACTTCTATTTGTAATAGGGTTCATTTCACAAAAGTCTCCAATCTTTGGGTTTAGAATCAGATAAGTCCCCAACCTTTTTTCGCTCTTCTAGGTCGCCAACATTTCATAAATGCACACAATAGGTTCTTCTTGTCACTATTCCCTCAACTTTTCATATAAAATGACGATTATACCTTTTAGCTTTTTAATTTTAAAAACAAAAATTTAAAAATATTAAAAAATTCAAAAAAAAAACCCCCCACCCCATCTCCTCCCAAGAGGGCAGCCGGAAATAACTGCCGGAGCCATTTTAGGTAGCTAAAAAGTTGCTAAAAATGACAGCAAACTGCTACCATTTCTGACAGTAGATATGGGGATGGAACGCACATTTTACTCCCCATTTTGGGCAGTAAAATGGGGAGATCGGAAGAGCCTCAATTTTGGCTGTCGGAATAGCAGCAAAAATGCTACCATTTCTGGCAGTTCCGACAGCCCAAATGGGGGTAGATCCCCCCATTTTGCTACCCAAATGGGGGCAGCAAAATGGGGGGATCTACCCTCCCATATCTTCTACCAGAAACGACATCAGTTTGCTGCTGTTTCCAGCAGCTTTTTGGCCGCCGGAACTGCCAAAGCCATATTTAAATATTTAAAAAATATTTAAAATATTTTTAAATATTTTAATATTTAAACTATTAAATATTTTTTAATATTTAATATTAAAAAATATTTTAAAATTAAAAGGCTAAAGGGTATAATAATCATTTTATATGAAAAGTTGAGGGAATAATGACAAAAGGGACCTATTGTGCGTATCTATGAAATATTGGGGACCTAGGAGAGCCAAAAAAAAGGTGGATACCTATCTGATTGTAAACCCAAAAGTTGGGGACCTTTTGTGAAATTAAGCCTTTGTAATATTGTATGCATGTATATTATAAAAAGTCTAAATTAATG
>CAVNYN010213397.1:0-21670 GCA_963692815.1 Nyctanthes arbor-tristis
TATTTCGGGTCAAGAAGATGGCTAACAGGCATGTTTTCAAGTTGGGTTTGATAACATGTCAGGTATCATATCTTAGTTGGCATAGTTAATCGATATTGCTTGCCACCTATATATATATTTTATTAGCCATGTCAGCATTCCATCCAAAGATTCCAACGGAAATTGAATCGGTGAGTAAGGGATGATATTTTATAAAGTACAGTGAGTATATTACAACATTTTAAAGTTCGATGAGTGAATGAAGACGGGAAGCAAAGTTTAATGAGTAGTGAAACATTTAACTCGAGCAGATACAGGGAAATCTGATATGATTTTATGCTACAGAAAATCAAAGGGGCAGAGAGTTTTTGGGTTGCCAACGACGATATCAATTAGGGAGCTAACTTAGTTTTCAAACGTGTGTCAAAAATTTGGTAGAATAGGTCTTTAGGCTGTGTTTGGCTTGGCTTAACTTAAAATGGGCTTAGAATTTGGGCTCAGATAACTAAATTGCGCTTGAATATAAAGGTATAATTTGGGCTTCATATGATTTAAAAATCTGGACTTATAAATTTGGGCTTTAAATTGGACTTGAATGAAAATGAATAGGACTTGGCTTTAAATTTTAATTTAGGTTTGGGCTAAAGAAATTGAACTACTAATTAGTCAAACACTAAAATTGGACATCATATGCAAATATCACATAATTGGAGTCGCGCTGGAAATTCAATTACAAACTCGGGTTTTTCTTTAAGGGATTTTTAAACGTAAGTGGTTACATTTGTAATAAATTAGAAAAGTATTTTCAATTGTAATTATTTTGGTCTTGGGAGTAGTTATTGTAAACAATTTGTAAAAATACTTATTGCACTTTTAATTATAATTTGTTACATTGGCTATATTCTTTCAAATAAAATGACCCAACATTTGAGTGAATGGGTTAATGGGTCAATGAGTGTGTATTGACTAATTCCCACTTTTTAAAAATAAAATAGACGACGACTCAAATTCTTTAAAACCTTTATCATGACCAATATTAAAATAATATATTATGGCAGTAGTGACACGTCAATAGTCTTTTTAAAATCATTAACGTAATAATTTTCATTTATGAAAATTCCGATCACTACACGACTCGCGTGCATAACTCGCAGGACTAGTAGCATCACTCCATCCCTAAATTTTACTAAAAAGAAAAAATAAAATGAAACTGAAATTATTCTTTCAAAAAAGTTCAACGCTCGATGGCCCCAGTAGTAATCAATAAATGAACAAACAAAGAACTGTGAAAGTTAATATATAATTTTTAGATTTCATTTGATTGCTTCGAAGTAACAACTTGCAACATCATTTATTTGGATCGCTAAAGTTTGCATAAAATAAAACAAAATAAAATAATAATTAAAAATAAAGATAATATAGAAGGTAAACAGTTGGTCAAATATGTTTATGGAACCGGGTGGCGGTTGTTATGTGCATTATTATTATGATACAATATCTCACCTCAACTGTGACACTATATATGATGTCATATAATTAAAAATGACAATAGGTAGGTTCAAGGCAGGTATCCCTTCCCTATTCCCGTACCGTTAAGAAAACCCTAGCCCCATACTTGATTCAGAATCCGGGCGGGGCGGGCCGAGTACAACAAAAATACCCATTACCCACCCCGTTAAAAAAAATCTAAAAAATTGTATAAAAAAAAATCTAAACTACATGAAAAAAACATTTACAAAAAACATTTGGGAAAATGATTGAGGTTATTGTTTTTTATGTTTGGTAGATCTGGGTTCGAAATTTCACAGCCATACGGTTCAAAAACTTTTTTACCAAGTATTAAAGAAAAAAAGAAATAAATTCAAGTACCGGGATCGGGGAGGGTCGGGGTGGCCATTACTCGTCCCAGACCTGATAAGCAATCGGGGTGAAATTCTTCACCCCGTACTTGCCCCAATACTTAACGGGCGGGTAATACTCGCCGCGTTCAGGGCAGATACTTATGGGTGTCGGGTATTGTTTACAGAATTGTCATTCCTACATATGGATATATAACGCGTTTCAGAGCATCACAATTGATGAACGCCAGATAATTATAATTTCTCATATAACTTGTTTCAATATATGCTATATAGTCTTACGAGTATGACAATATATAATACCATATATATATATATATATACACACAAACATATATAAATATGGTGTTGGATTTGGATTAAGCCCCAACTATTCCTTTTTCTCATTTAAAATCTACAGTCTAAAATGGTCTACTCCACCGCCAATAATTACTTCTTATCCAATCGAAAATATTAGTCTAAAGTGGTAGGGCCAACTAGATAGAGAGAGACAAAAATTTTTCCAATTGGGGTGACCGCTGCAGAGTCCCATCGGCCTTGACCAAAAAGCTCCAGCTGTCTATGTATCTGACACGGTGTTTGGCAACTCCTCTATATTATAATTCAAATTATAATTTATCACATGATATTATTTTATTGATTTCACATTTTAAAATTTTCAAATTCAATTTTTAAAATTTTTAAAAAGTCAAGTAATAATATTTTATTTTTCTAAAAAAGAACTAATAAAATAATATTATGGAATAGATTATAATCCAACAATAATCATTTAATGTGTCGAAGTAAGAGCAACGCCTAACTTTGACTTATCTTAACCTTCTAAAAAGTTGTGGAATGATTGTAACGAGTTGGAAAGTGATTGCTAGAAATGTTGGCTGCATTAGGAGTTGGACACTTCAAACACGTCTTTGAAACGTAGAATTTATTATTATTATTATTATTATTATTATTATTATTATTTTAAATGGTTTGAAACGTTAAATTTTAGAAAGCTACAATTGTTAATTTTCAAATTGTAACAATTTTCCTTGCACGTATTCCACAAGTAGCAATAATTAGAAGAGTAATACTATTTAGTACCAGTAGTATTTGGTACTATATCAAGATGATATTAAATGATAAGTTGAATTAAGTAGATTATTTATTTATTCATTTAATTTCACTTATCATTTAATGTCACATTAGATGTCACCTAAACTGGTGTCAAGTACTATTAGTGTTATATAGCATTATTCTAATTAGAATGTCCACCATCTCCTCCACTCCCTCCGCTCGACCACATGCGACCATAGCCTAGTGGGCATGATATATTTTTTCCCCTTGTAAAATTAAAAAATAAAAAGAAAATTATATAAAAAGTTTAGTTGTGTAACATAGGGCTTAGCCCTCTAATAGCATCTGCCTCCACCACTACTATGCATCTATATATGCCGCAATTAAGGCGCGGCTAGTGTAATTGCACTTGTACGATGATTACATTGTATTTGGATTTCTAATGGCATGAATGATTGTTTCCGGGATAAATCCCTTAGAAGGCGACTAATTAGAAATATCATGTAAATATCAATCACAAATTGAACTTGCTAGCTTGCTTATGCCTAAGTACAGCGGATAGGAAGACCATAAGTGGGCGACAAAGTTATTTAGGTGCCTTAAAACCGAATTTTTTATTATTATTATTATTTTTTTTTCCCTAAGTATCTTTGAGTTCTAGGGTGGACTGCAGTCTAGTAAGGCACTAATCTCTATTGAGTCAGATTAGACTCAGTGCACGGACCTATATACAAAGTCTGACCTCGCTCAGATCGGAAGAAACCGTTAGTAAGGCCCCTCGTGTTTTTTGGATGTATGGTTTTATTTTAGATTAATTAATTGCAATCCCACTCAACTTTTAATACTAGTTCCATTCCTAGGCAATTTTATTTTTTCGGACGTGAGACATCTCCATAAATTTGCTAATTGGCACTAAACGTCCGTAACTTTTTTGTGTGAAACATCTCCACCTATTAATTTTTGGTATTGACTACTCTCAAAATAACTTTGTGAAGAACATCCATGTTGTCAAAATTAACTATCAAAATCTATCGACTAACGTTTTGAGACTAATAGTTAGGGTATTTTTGTCCCATGACTTTTTCCCGCAAAAGAGCTAGAAAACTATACAGTATTAGACTCTGCAGTTGCTCAATTATGGACTACTTAATTTTCCAATCAAATGGAAAAAATACCAAAAAAAAAAAAAAAATTTGAATCACATATGAACTTACATTTCTTTCCCTACAGCTTTGCATAAAATAACCTTTTGTAGACAATAAATCATATATACAGCTGCATTCAAAACTCTCAACATAGAATTTGCAAAACTTGTATTACATTGAAGAAAAATTTCGAAAATATACTCTTACAGGTGATCCACTATTAACTAGCGGTATGTGGAAACGTTGCAAGTTTTAGCAAATTAGTTTTTTCTTTTTTCCTCTCTTCTACTAAGGGCTTCTCCCTTCTCTTCTATTTCTCTATTCCCTTCCTCCTTGTTTATACAGGTTTTCCTTTTCTTTCCTAAGGTTATGTTTGGCAATCGATCAAATAATCACTGGTTTTGTCGGCTGACATAAATACCATTTGAGAGTATCTCCCAAACATTACTTAACGGATTTTATGGGCCAATTTGACGGCTGGAATGTTCTTCACAAAGTAAGGTCATTTTGAGAGTAGTTAATGCTGAAAATTAATTGGTAGGGATGTTTTGTACAAAACCGATCAAAAATAGGAATATTTAGTGTCAATTAGCCCCAAAATTTTGATATATAAATTGTAGGTGTCTCCATAACAGAGGCACACACTTTTCGTTGCACATAACCGTATAATTAGTTTCATGAACCTTCGTGTGGGTACACATATAAGTTTGTACCCTAAGCGCGTAAGGGTGTCTCTATAATGGAGATACCTTCTATCTTTGGTCAAAAACTATGCATCTCTATGTATACGAGATTTCTACCTGTAATAAAATTGTGTTTTTCATGTTTAATGTCATAAAGAAACTAAAAAACACAACATGTATAGACTTAATGTGCATCCTATATTTGCAAGTAGCATGCAATCAATTTTTTATGTTGATGACATAATTTTAAATTCGTGTTATTAGTCCATCGTCATCTCGTTGAACCAATAATTTGTGATTAATTCTTATTCCTTAGTTTCTTTAAAGACAATAAAACCATATAGCATAATTCTATATTAATTTCATACCGTGCATTTACAGACATGCTATACTCACATCTGTACATTTCACGGACATATTATAGTAACAAAATAAAATACAATAGAGTAAGAGAACATAAAATTATGAAATTATATAATCGAACAAATTAAAATTAAACTCTATTAAGTAAATATGAGATATATCTAACTAAAATGTAATATATAAATAGATTCCCAAAATAAAAATATAAATTATATTGAAATCTAGATTGATATATTATCTATTTTCATGTAATTCAAATCTTTTAGGCAAATATAAGATATATCTAACCAAAATGTAATATGTAGATAGAGTCTCAAAATAAAAATATTAAATTAAATGATTAAAAGAAAAAACATAATAATTAAATCAATAATTTTTTTATTAATTCTTATTTTTTATTTCATTTAAAGACAGTAAAACTTGATAGTATAATTTATATTAGTTTCACACCCATGCATTTACAAACTACTATGCTTCACATCAGTGCATTTCATGGATATATTATGCTGAGAAAATAAAATATAATATAGTAGGAGAATAAAAAAATCATGAAATTATCCAATCAAACAAAGTAAATTGAAATCTATTTGGCAAATATAAGATATATCTAACCAAAATATAATATATAGATAGAGTTTTAAAATAAAAATATTAAATTAATACGTAGATATAGTCTCAAAATAAAAATATTAAATTAAATAATTAAAAGGAAAGGTATAACAATAAAGAAAAGTATAATAATAATAGAATAATGATATTAGCAAGTTGGTTTTTTAAAGAAGCCAGACAATAAGTGGGAAAAGTATTTCTAATTTGTGTGAGACTATCAAATTGAGCAGACAAACTCTACTTATATATATACATATATCGTAGGAGAACATAAAATCATGAAATTATACAACTGAACAGAGTAAAATTGAAATCTATTAGGTAAATATAAGATATATTTAATTAAAATATAATATGTAAATAGAGTTCTAAAATAAAAATATTAAATTAATATGTACATAGAGTATCAAAATAAAAATATTAAATTAAATAATCAAAAGGAAAAGTATAATAATAGAATAATGACGTTAGCAAGTTGGTTTTTTAAAGAAGCCAGACAATGAGTGAGAAAATTATTTCTAATTGTGCCCAACAATCAAATTGAGCCAAACAAACTCTACTTATATATATAGTATAAACTATTATATGAAAACTATTAATTTTAACTTTTTTTTTTTTGAAAGTTGGATTATGAATTTATATTATAATAGTACATATGATTATAGATATATATCGTATTGAAACATAAAGCAAAATAAATAAACAATACAATCTCTAAACAGAAAAAATCAACAATACAAATCCCTAAATCCTAAGACCTAAAAAGTGGAAAATACCCCTAAAAGGGAATCAATCTTAAGGCCTCTAAATCTCAGTACCTCAATCTAATCTACAATGAAACGGGCTATACCTCATTGGCACTATTAATTTTAACTTAATTATATTGAATATATATAATTTCAACTAAAACGGTATGCTTTCTATTATTATACAACTAAAATAAATGAAAAAAAAAAGAGAACAAAACGTGCTCCCCAAATTTAAGCGAAATCCTTAGAGATGGTTTAAAGAGTACTTCTACAAAATTAAGTAAGGCTCCTTATAAAGGAGTCTTACCTTGTTTTGTTAGATTCGTACCAAATAAGGATAAGGCTTCTTTATAAGGAGCCTTGTCTATTTTTTTAGAAAATTCCCTGGTTTAAAGGCTGCCAGAGAAGATTAAAGATGAAATGTTGCTTCTTTTTTTTTTTTTGGCTTTTCCCAATTAAAAGTCATGTTATGTAGTTTTAACCTGCTTTTGACAATTTTTTAAATTACCAAGGGATGATAAAGAAAGAGAATTCAACTCTAGTCTAGGCTGTGAAAGCCAATTTGAATGCTATCAGACCGCATGTATCTTGACAACCCGCTTTTAACAAGTTATTTTATAGGAGTGTTACGCTCTTCCGATCTAAAGGACCATTCATATGTAAGATGAATTTTCATTGTCTTTCATTTGGGGAATTTGACAATATATTTTCATGTTGGCTTGTTGAGATGGCTGGAGGGTCATGTTCGTAAAGACCCGTTCATATCGGATTTCCACATAGATCAACCATAACTTGACACTCATTACACTCCTAACAGTGATAGCACAGGACATGTGGTACAATAAGAGCACCTTTAATGGGAGGTGGGATTGTGGTAGTGATGTGGAGGAGAGAAATAGCGAGAAGATGATATTTTAAGTAAATAGGAATAGAAAGATGTGTACAAAAAAAAAGCGAGAAAAATAAAGAAAATGAGAGAAATAGAGATAAATTCAAAAATAATTATAAAATAACAGCGGAGATGGTGAAGGTGATGGTCTATTTGTAGATCTTACACAGGACTCGATAGAGCAAAAGTGAGAAAAATTGTGTAAACGAGAGAAAAATAGTTAAAAGAAAATGAAAATAGATAAAATTTTACGGCCCACGAATATATTTGTGTGTCTCTCTCTCATGGAATGGACTAGGTTCAAAAAAAAACATTGAAGATGCTCTAAAGTGATAATGGTTGAACCAATAATTCTATTTGTACAACATATTTAAAAACTTTACACAAGTGTATATGATCATGTAATGTCTAATGTACACTGATTAAAAAGTGATGTGATGTATAGAAAAATGATATCCAACCAAATATTCAATGTGTAAAAATTTACATAAATATTTATGTACAAACAGCATTACTCTGGTTGAATTGGAGGCAAGATTTCAAAATCGCCATGGCCCACTACTTCACGTGGAAACCGCTTCACCCGTTGTAACCGTTAAGAGTTGTGATATGGGAACATAAAGAGATACAAAGACTCAAACAAAACTAACACATGGAAACATCTTGCTTTCCAAAACATCACATCACCTTTACATCAATCTCAATTACATGAATCACTTGTCATTTTTACCAACCTCCTTGTCTCTATTTTTGTCCATTTAGAATTATTCAACCGTTAAAGGACCTTTCTTAAGAGAACTAGTACGTTCTCTGAAACCCATATTTGTTTTTGTATTAGCGCGAAATAAAAGATTTAATGTATTTTCAAGATTAACAGCGATGGTAGGTAATATTTATAAGAAGGTGGCTATATTGGCACCACCATTTTTTTATAATAATCACACTATATTTTTAATTGCATTACACAAAATTGAGAGGGTATTGGGACTAATTACCTTGTCAAAGAAAATGGTAAAATTGCCAAAACTCAACCGATGACTGGAATTAAGAATATGTTGAATATATTGGATTGGATTATACAGAATTTAATTTGTGAAGATGACCCCGACAAATTTAATTTTATTTAACAAATAGTACGTGAGACCTTAATCATGTGCGGATTATGAACTTTGATTATTAACTTGAAGTTCTTTGAAATACCAATGAGTGAGATAAAAATACTTAATCAATATCTCGGTATTTTGGAAATTGAGAAGTGAGTAATAAGAAACATATATTTGTAACTGTCAAAATTTAGGTATGATCATAAACTCTCAAGAATTTTCTAATAAACAATAAATCTGAGCTCAGTAATTTAATGGGTATGGTTGAATTGTGATTGTGATTGTGATGTGACGACACAAGATTGTTTAATTGAAAATTGAATTTGAGTTATTAATCATATTTGAAAAAGGGCAGCTTGGTCATTTTTGCCCAGTCTCAAATATTCACAATAACCGATGAGGTCATATGTAAGCTTAATTTGTTAGACGATTATAATTATTGAGATAATCGCTTTAGTAATTTCAGTTGATCTAAGAGTGCAATTTCATTCTTTTAGTGGAGTAGAACGGAATTAATAAATTAGATTTGATTTACCAAGAGTTGATTAAATCAAAAATAATTTATTGGAGTTTAAGTCAATTGAGTCTGATCAGATCCCTTCAATGACTTCAAATAAAAAGCATCTCCATTAAATTCTTCTCCCTTTAGACGTGCATTTCCCCTCGGTTTACATATTCTCAGACGACTTTTCACTACTGCGAATGACTCTCATTTCAGTGATAGAAGACATTACTCCAAAACGCATCGATTGACATATCAAAGTGAGGTGTGCTTTTAAGTGGATGAATGTTGAGACGGAGTGGGGTGGCTGGACTCTTGAGTTCATTTTCCTTGATAAGGCCGTAAGTGTACACTTGCTTGGAGTTACTAGCATATATGTGTTCTATTTGCTATGAATCTTTTTATTGCCATGACTCAAAGTTATATAATTCTTTCTGATTGTACATCTATATTTTTTCAATAAACATTTATTTATCTGCATTGAGTGTTTGGAATTAGGAACTCATGCATTAGGGATGACGCATGAGTTGGTAGAAAACTATTGACTAGGATGAGTTGAGTTGGTAGAAAACAGATCGGAAGAGCACATCCGTGAACTCAAGGTGCTTGCAATTCTCATTCTATCATTCATTCTAACATTCTTTTTGTTTAAATTACTTTCTGCTGTACAGCACACCACTCATTTGATTATGAAAAGTTAGAGGTGTCAAGATGGGCGAGCTTAGCCCGGGCCCATGGGCCAGCCGGTCCGTGCCATGGGCCACTACTCGCGGCCCACCCTGGTGGTCCGGTTTAAGTAATGTGGGCCCGTGGTTAAACCGCTGGGCCTGTGAGTTTTTAATTTAAAAAAATTTACATAAAATTTTTTGGCAGCGAGCCGTTCTGAAAAGCTGCATGCAGCAGCCTTAACCGTTGGGCCCGTGAATTTTTAATTAAAAAAATTTTTATATAAAATTTTTTGGCAGAGAGCTGTTCTGAAAAGCTACTGCTGCAGGCAGTCGGCGCTTGCAGCGCCTTGGTAAAGGCACTGCAGATGCCTTACTTTTTGACCATTTTGGTCATTTTTCCCCTTTGTATTGTCTTGTCAAATTACTATATAATTTTGAAAAAATTGAAAGAAGACGTTAAAAATTGAACGTTATTAAACGGTAAAAATGGATAGAGCTTTCTATAAATTCATGTTGTTAACTCAAACAAATTTACAAGCAAAAATCTCTTATCAGTAGCAAGTTACAAAATACTACATCAAACTTATATTACACTACACACTCTGATTTCTTCAATTTTCACTACTATTTTATGGAGGGTTCTCATGAATTTTCATCTATAAATCCTCATTTACACGATAGTAACTCTCTGATAAATTTAGATGAGATATGATACAAATCCAATACAAGAAAGTGGATCATCTCAAAGACCAAGGAAGAAAAAGCAAACATCAGATGTTTGGCAAATTTTTACAGTGGATAAAATAAATAAAAAAGCAGTGTGCACCATTTGTAGACAAGCTTATAAATGGGCTTATGGTGACGGCACCGGCACATTGGCTCGACACAAAAAGAAACATTTTGATGAAAGAGGACATATAGATCCTCAACAAGCACAAATTTCTGCTTTTACTACTCCTGGTGGTTTTACTACTTTTACTAATTTCATTTATTCACAGGAACGAATGAGACTTGGAATGTCTGAGTTTTTGGCAGCAAGCGAGATGCCACACGACGCTCTTCCGATCTTTTACATTTGTAGAGGATCGTTATTTTGAGGAGTTTGTAAAAAAATCTGTCCATCCTTCTTATTGGTCTATAACTAGAAATACTGCTAGAGGTGATTGCGTGAAATTATTTAATACAATGTCTGAAAAAATAAAGCTTGAGCTTAGTGAATTTAATGGTAATGTGTGCTTTACATCTGATTGTTGGTCTGGAAGAAATCATAATGGTTATATTTGTGTCACTGGACATTATATTGATTCTAATTGGATGGTTCATAAGAAAATTATTTTTTTTCGTTTACTTGAGTTTCCACATAATGGAATAAATTTGTGTGGTAATATATTACAAGTATTTAATGAATTTTGTGTGATAAACAAAGTATTTAGTATTAGTCTTGATAATTCTAGTGCTAATCTTGCATGTATTGATCTCTTAAAAAATGCAATTAAGCCTCTCTTTGATTCTAAATTTTTTCATATGAGATGTGTTAATCATATATATAATTTAGCTGTACAAGATGGTTTAAAACTAATAAATGTGCAAATATGTAAAATTAGAGAAACCATTAATTACATTTCTTGCTCTGGTTCTAGAGAAAAAGAATTTGCAATGATTTGTAAAAATTTTAGTTTGACAAAAAGAAAATTTATTGATGATGTTCCAAATAGATGGAATTCAACTTATCTAATGTTAAGATCTTGTTTTAAATATTCTGGTGCTATTAGTGCATTTGTTAATTCAAAACATCCGACTTTGAATCTTGAGGATTCGGATTGGGAAAATGCTTTTAAAGTTATGCGATTTTTGAAACCTTTTTACAACGCAACTAAAGCTTGTTCCGGAGTCTATTACCCAACAAGTAATCTTGTAATGAATCAATTATTAGAAATTTCTAAACAATTTTTAACTTACAGAAATGATGTATTTTTCTTTGATGTTATTGATGTAATGGAAGAAAAATTTAGAAAATATTATCAATGCTTGCCTTATGTTTTTCCCGTTGCAGCTGTAATGGATCCTCATTATAAATTATTTGGTGCTTAATGTGCTTTGGAACAACTTAGTGACTCATTGACTTTTAACATTAGCATAAAACATGATGATTTAGAGTCTGTTGTTTGTGAAGTTTATAAGTACTATGCTATAAAATATGGTAATTTTGCATCTACTCAATCAGATGTGGTTTGTTCCACTGCTACTACTACTAAAGGAAAAAAATTTGAAATGATACAAGTAATGGAAAGAAAGAAACGAAATGCTTATTCTTCATGTTCAAATGCAGAAGGAGGCAACACTGATTTGGATGGATACTATAAATTTGACATTTCGTGTATGATAAACGAGAAAGAGTTTATCAATCTAAATGTCCTACAGTGGTGGAAATCAAATGAGCGTACTTATCCTATATTATCAAAAATGGCACGAGATTTTCTAACAATTCCAGTTTCAGCAGTTGCATCGGAGTCTGCTTTTAGTGCAGGTAACAGGGTGCTCGATAAAAGAAGATCAAGACTTAAAGAAGATATTTTGGAAGCACTTATATGTGTGAAAGATTGGTTATATGCAGAAAGAAGGATGCAAGATAGAGTTCCTGACGATATAACTGAAGACTTCTCAAATCTTACAGTAGAAGAATCTAAGTCATAGACATAAAATAATTTGAACAATTAAATCTTAGTTAGTATGTGCCAACTTAGTTGGGATCTACGTGAACTATAAATTTGCAAATGATGGATAATTTAATATGTACTAACATAGTTGGGATATACTATAACTATAGTGATGCAAATGAATTATTAGTTGTTTGAGTTGTTATCATGTTATGGTTTAAATTTCAAAAGTTTAAGTGTTAAAATTACCCACTTGTTGGCAATTTAAATTTGTGTAAACAATATTTGAATTGTAAGGTTTTTTTTAATGTAATAAAATATTTGAAGTTTATTATTAAAAATTTTAATTTTATCTTATTATATGTTTACTTTTTAATTAGAATTTACAAATTTGGAAGACTAGTGATATTTCTTAAAAATGTGGCAAAATTTTCAATTGAAGTATTTTAATTGTAATGTGTTTATTATAAAATTTAAAAAATATAGCAAAAAAATAGTAAAAGAGGCCCACATTGGCTGGGTCAACCGGTGACCCACATGGGCCACGCGGGTAGGCCGGTCAGGAGGTAGAAAAATCCGATCCGGGGGAAGCCCGTTTGTACGGGCTGCCATCTATTGCGGGCTGTGTCAGGCAGCAAGAATAGCTGGCAGGCCCAGCCCGCCCGTTTTGACACCACCATGAAAAGCTTAGAATATAGACATGCATACTTGAGTTGCTGCAAATAATTTACATTTACTAAGTCCTTTTTAATGCTTTTGGTTTTCACTAGAAAAATGCAATATAGTTTGATGAATATATATGTCACGGTAACAGTTAAATGTAATAAGGGTAATTTTCACTCTAGGTCCTCAACCTTTAAATTTTTTATTACTTTTGTCCTCATTTATTTTTTTAGACGTACTACGTCCTCAACATTTCATTTATTATTGTGTTATGTCCCTAACGTCACGTTTCATCCTCACTATTTCAATTTTCACTATTAATCCTTATCAGCATGACTGTTGTACCCTTAATTCTTTATTTCTATTATACGTCCTCAACTTTTTAATTTTTATACAATTTTATCCCTCCCATTTTTTTTGCATATATAAGACTCCTAATCTTTCATTTATTGTCACGTTACGTCCCTGATAACACCTTCCATCCTCAACTTTCCTGTTAAAATTACCATTATACCTTTAATTATTTAAATAAAAATAAAAAATAAAAAATAATATAAAATAAAAACTTCATCCATCATAACCCATAGTGATAATAATTAAAAACTCAATCTACATCAAACTTGATAAAAACTTTATCGGCGTAAAAAATTTTCGTATCAGAGTTTTAGATTTGTCACATATCACGTAGTAGATATAGAGTAGGCTGAATCCACAAGAAAAATCATTTTCAATTTACAAAAATGAAATTGAACCTTAATGTGCTAATTCTCTTTTTTTTTTGTGGGTCCACAATTGGTGGATCAGATCAGGTCGAGACGGTTAATAAATCGGGGGCAAATTAGGGTGAAAATCACAAAAAGAGACTAGAAATTAAATAAGAATCAAAATATTAGGGTTATCTTTATTTTTAATAAATCAAAAATCAATGTTGTTTTGGGGGGGGGGGTGGATCTGCCCAATTCATATTCTTCACGTGATTTGTGGTAAATCAAGAAATCGGATCTGATTCTTCACATTGATACTTAGATCAATAATTTTCTTTGACGCATATTTGATATCCATCGAGACCTATATAGACTGAGTTTTTTTTATTATTATTTCGATTGTTGTCATTGAGTTGCGTTGAAGTGAGTTAGAGCGGATGGATTTCTTATTTTATATTGCTCTTTATTTTTCATTTAAATAATTAATAGTATAATGATAAGTTTAATAGATATTAATAGTAAAATTTAAAATATTAGGAATGGAAAGTGTTAATGGAGATAAAAACACGACAAAAAATGAAAGGTTATGGCTCACATGCACTCAAAAAATAATGTGGATAAAATTGTATAAGAGTTGAAAAGTTGGGGACCTATAATGGAAATAAAGAAATAAAGGTATAATAGTCATTTTAATAGGGTTGAATGGTAAAAATTAAAAGGTTGGAAATGAGAAGTGACGTTGCGAATATAATACGATAATTAATGAAAGGTTAGGGGCTTATTAGGCCCAAAAAATTGAATGGGGGATAAAATTAATATAAATTTGAAAGGTTGAAGACCTAGAGTGAAATTACCCATGTAATAAATATAATTAAAAGGTATAGCTTTTTTGTACCTTTACCGTATATGTTTCTTTTGCAATTTAAATCTCTTTTTTGGAAAGTGTATTGTTTCGTGATGATTGGACATCCCACACGTAAGTTGTCCCATGTGGGTTGTTCTACTATAAATTGTCTAATTATCACCCGCTAAGTGTGTATGGCAGGATCATCCTGTTAGACGTATGGCGGGTGATCAAAATTGACCCTTTCTTGAATGCACCACTATAAGGGAAATGTAATTCTGAATATGGTAAGTTATGCAAAATTTAAACTCACCTAGAAGAACAATTGCTGCCTCACCATTGGAGTATGATGTGAAACTTGAAGATATAGAATCATTCTTCAGGCGGTAATGCTTTAATTAAGTTCACAGATATAATTCAGCTTGATACGCATTCATACTTTTTGTTCTTCTATGGTGTCCATATATCTTCATACTTTTCATATGTGAGGCTTTGATATTGTAGCATTTTAATTATTGCTGGAATAATAGGTTGTTATCTTAGTTTGAAAATATATAAGCCGCCCTTAATATTGCTACTGTATATAGATTCAAGCATGGTGTTTATGAATATTGTCCTTGGAGCAACTTTTCTTTCTTTGGTTCGCAGTTTTTTTTTTTTTTTATTTTCTTACAAATCTCTACAACACCGCTTAGCTTGCATCCATGTTAAAAAAAGTAGGATCATTATCAATGAACGTGATTGGATAATAATCATTTTAGTTGTTTCTAAAAGGAGAACTCAATAGAAATTACTCATACTAAAAGATTGAGTTCTTTACTTGCTCCTTATTCATTCATTCACACAAAAGATCTTTAGACTCAAATTCTATCATCCTATTGCTTGGTATGAAAAAAGAACTTGTCTTTGGCCTCAACGGGCTAGATTTCAAGAAAATTACAACTAAAATTCAATGAGGAGGATTTGGTTAATGCATTTGGCCAAAGTAGGATTCAACACGGCATGTAGTGCTTCAACTGGTCAGATTTCAACAAAGTTCAAGAAGTTTTGCAAACAAATGGGATTCAAGCTGTTTCCATCAATAGATTTTGAATATTAATTAGTTGGATATTAATTAGTTGAGTTTGGATAATAGATTTTGAATAATGTTATGAAACGCTTTGAAAGCATATATTGATACTTATTTTTTCAGAATTGTTAAATGCCGTTTTTTTGTATATTTTAATTGGTCAATTATATAAGAATTGAGGAGTTGTAATATGGAACTCCTATTGCAATTTCGATCTAGGTTTTTCCACATTTTAGTAGTACATATACTGCACAAGTATTTAGTAGTACATACACAGCACAAATATTTAATTTACGTGGTAATTTTTTTGTTGGGTGTTTATCATGTTTTTCAAATTGTTTTCGGAGTTTTGGTTTTAAAATAATAGCTACTTGGGCATGTTTTATATTACATATTTGGGATATGTGACCTAATCATCTATACAGATTAATTTATACCACTTAGATAAATCTTATGATACCGTAGTAGTTAGGTAACTCTGTTGGAGAAGACATTATTTTCTTCCTACTTCCAATTTAATTTTGTTATTGAAATCACATTGACATTTTTGCTAAATATGTTTCAGCTTCCCGTGCATTCCACGGGTGCTTAACTAGTGAATATAGATATAAGTCTAGTGTTAATACATTCTTATTTGATGAAATAGGAAGGTGGATATTCATTTTGTCTAAGAATATATCTTGGAGGAATAAAAAAACATCATAAATTACCAAGATGTTATCTTGGTGATTGAGGGTGAAATATGAGAGAATAAAGAAGATTCCTTTTTTCTCTCATTTTAACTCTTATAAATCAATCACTAGGATAGAATGATGTTAAAGTTTTTCCTTTTAAGTAATTTTGTGCCTACACACAAAAGAGCGAAAATAAACAGTGAGTTCTACTGCCAAGACCCCTAAAGTCTGATGACATCCTAGTTAGATTCTTAAACTCTTAGTCAAGGGTTCAATTTTCCACCCTTACAATCTCCTTTGTAATATAAAAAAAAAACAGTGAGTTCGACTAGAAGAACATTGGAGACGACTAGAGGGTGTGGAGAACTTCTACAAAGCTCTTGTCTTTGGAATTGTTTAGTAATCAACCACTACACTTCAAGGGTATAATTCTCAAACACCAATGTGTTATCGTTTTTCCATTTAAATTATTTTATTTCATCTAACGTATAATTATGAATTTTTTTCTCGTATAAGAAAATTAATTTCTTGATATGGGATGACCGGATCCTACATATCGCATGCTTTTTTTAATGTTTGGGATAATAATTATGTAAAAGAAACATATAATTTGATCTAACATTTATAAACGACTGTTCTTTCTTGGCTACCATTTTTCTCAATTTTGATTCATTCATAACACTAAAAAGTTATTTATTTTCATACTTTTTGAAAGGTTTTTATGGAAGCCAAGACCCCTGTTATCTGATAGCATTCTAGTTAGATTCTTAAACTATTGGTCAAAGATTCTATTGAGTCAAAGTCGAAATTTGACGTCAAAAAATTTACGAATTTGTTTATGTGGGAAACTGGTTCAATATTTATTTATATGAGAAACTGGTTTAATTCCCCACTCTTACAATCTCCTTTATAATATTAAAAACAAAAATGCTTTTTGAACAACAATCAAAAGTTTTATATTTAAAAAAGAAAAAGGAAAGGACGGGCCGATGTTCCATGGCCGACATGGTTTCTGTCTTCAATCGGTAGCCTCATTTCGACGAAATGCTTGTAAAATGAGGACAATATTTGGACACGCCAAGTGTCGGGAAATTGTGATAAAAAATTATTAGTGAAAGCCTTTCTATCACAAATACTAAAGGCACGTGAAAGCATTAGCTGCTTCACAACCGCAATAGCCGACATTCATAGGGATAACTAAGTGTTAGATTAGGACTAATTCGTTCTGCTTTAGTCCACAAATAGGCGTTCTTAGAGCATAACTAATTGCTAGTTTAGATTGTACATGACGTGAAAGATAAATAGAAAGTAGTCTATATGATGTGGTTAACTAGACATTGAAGTATTTAATTTCTTATCCAATAGTTTATGTAAATGTAGATAAATCAAGAGATATAGAGAGAGAAATGGAGATTGTGCATAGGGAGAATGCGAGGTTATTTTGCATATTTAAGAGAGATAAGAGAGAAAAAAAATTAAGTATCATTAAAATGTAAGGGAGATGAGAGAGAAAAATAATAAAATATTATTAAAATGTACAGCCAGCAAGTCTAGAAGGCGGTCTAAAATTGGACACTCTTGCTCACAGAGTCTATTTTCATTTTTGCCAAGTCACTTCACATGAAGACAAGTCACTGTCATTGGAGAAGGTTTTTTCTGAAAAAATGTCTAGATATGATGTGGCACACTAATTTTTCAAAATAAACTAGTAACTGGAGATGCTCTTTGTAACGACCTAGAAAATTCATCTGCTTACATTATGACTCTTTTTATTGCTAAGTAGAACTATTAAATTATTTTAATGATTAAGTGACGAAAAGAGGAAAAATAATCAATGCATAATATGTTAATATTGTTGGGAATTTAATCAATTTTTCTAAACCCGTGTGATTAAAATAGGCAATCAATATATCAAACAATAATATATGTACGGAAACGTAAATAACACCAAGAATTATTTAACGTCGTAAAACCCTCCAATGAGAAGGAAAAATCGACGGGGCAAACTGGCAACTCCACTATCACCAAATAATAATGGGAATATAATGTTTATCCTCTCAAGATTATTGTCCTAAATCAAGAGATAATCACACACTACCACAATCACGCAACACCGTCAAAAACAATATTATTAGCACCACAAATAACTCATTTAACAATATAGACGGAACCTAATAATCAATAACAAGAGATGAGGAGAAAATATTACCTAACTCGTTCCAAGAATTAACTTGGAGAAATCACCACTTGAAAAAGACGAATACCAAATCGAACGTCAAAAAACTCATTTCAAGTGATAAACAAAGAAGCTGACTTTTCCTTTTTCCCAATCCTCTCAATTTCCGTGCCTGAAATTCCATGCGCAATTTTCACTGCCTTTTTCGTGTCTTTTCCGGTTTCCTGCCTTTTTCCCGTGTACACCTTTTTCGTTTCTGTGTTTTCTTTTTTTTTCCCAGCCGCATCCACTCATCCCTCCTAAACACACATATATATATAGTGAACAAAACCAAATCTAATTTGGCTTATGATTTTGTGTTACTTAAGGCTTCTAATTTTTATTCAGTTAAATTACTTAATTCATCCTCTAACTTTTATCTTGTGTTTAAGTTGGGTATCATAATCGGCTGGACCCGCCCAACAATCTCCCCCTCCAGTTTATGAGGGAGGTATCCCAAACTTCAAGTGTATCACTTGAAATGCATACCAGCGTGACCGGCACAGAACTCAAGCTTCTGCTTGGTAACTACTTTTGTCAACATGTCAGCAATATTCTTGTCAGTGTGAATCTTTTCCAACTGTAGAAGCTTCTCATTAACTGCCTCACGAATTCAATGATACCTGACATCAATGTGTTTGGTGCGAGAATGATACATAGAGTTCTTACTCAACTCAAGAGCACTCTAACTGTCACAATAAATGACGTACTCACTTTGCTTCAACTTGAGCTCCTCAAGAAACTTTTTCAACCATACCACCTCCTTTCCTGTTTCAGTAATAGCAACATACTCAGCCTCTGTTGTAGATAAAGCTACGCATTTTTGCAACTTAGACTGCCAAGAAACAGCTCCCCCTGTAAAAGTAAACAAGTACCCAGATGTCGATTTTCTGTTGTCAAGGTCACCTACCATATCTGCATCTGTATACCCTATCAAAGTTGGCTGAGCTCCCCCAAAACCTAAACACAAATCAGAAGTTCCTCTTAGATATCGGATAATCTATTTTACTACTTCCCAATGCTCCTTACCCAGATTAGACTGAAATCTGCTTACCACACCAACTGCGTGTGCAATATCAGAACGAGTACAAATCATAGCATACATCAAACTACCAACAACTAAAGAATAGGGAATAGCCTCCATTTTCTTCTTCTCCTCATCGGTCGAAGGACTGGATTTCTTAGTTAGTTTGAAATGAGCTCTAAGAGGTGAGCTAACAGGCTTAGCCCCTTTCATGCTGAACCTTTCAAGTACTTGCTCAATATAATCTCTCTGTGATAACCACAACTTCTTAGATTTTCTGTCTCGAACAATCTCTATACCCAAAATCTTTTTAGCTGACCCCAAATCTTTCATATAAAAATATTTGTGCAAGAAATCTTTCAATTTATGTATCAATCATGTATCATGGCCAACTGTAAACATGTCATCAGCGTAAAGCAGCAAAATAATGAATTTATCACCTGGAAAAGATTTGAAGTAAACACAAGAATCTGCAGTAGTTCTTGTGTATCCCTGATTTATCATAAACGTATCAAACTTTTTATACCACTGTCTTGGTGCTTGCTTTAGGCCATACAAACTCTTCTTTAATTTACATACAATGTGTTCTTTCCCCTTCTGTTCAAACCCTTCTGGTTGTACCATATAAATCTCTTCCTCCAAATCACCATGAAGAAAGGCAGTCTTCACATAAAATTGTTTAATTTCCAAGTCCAAACTGGCTGCTAAACTCAAAACAACTCTGATGGATGTCATCTTCATCACAGGGGAGAAAATCTCATCAAAATCAACACCATGTTTCTGCCCAAAACATTTCACAACCAAGCGAGCCTTATACTTCAATAAGTCACCATTGCTGTCCCTTTTAATTTTGTACACTCATTTATTCCTGAAGGCCTTCCTACCCTTAGGAAGATTTACCAACTCATAGGTGTCATTCTTCTTCAAAGAAGTCATCTCATCTACCATGGCTTTATCCAGTGGGATTTGTCTTTATAACCCTGAGCCTCTGAATAACTTTCTGGTTCTCTATCCTCAGTGAGCAAAATATAATCAGACTCAGGATACCTCGTAGATGGTATAGCCCTCTTGCAGATCTTCTTGATTCTCCAATTTCTTCTCCAATAGAGGTTTGCTCCCCCTGATCAGTAATCCGCTCCCCCTGATCACTAGTCTGATCAACTAGAATATCATCGATTGTTTTATCATCAATAGGAGCTACCTGACTACTAGTGCTAGGCTGAGATGCTGAAGAATTATCAGGTATGACACCAGGAACAACTAAAGTCATCTCCTTAAGCTGTTCGACTTTATCGAAATCCTCAATCGTCTGATCTTCATAAAACACTGCATCTCTACTTCTCACAAGCTGCATTTTCTTTGGATCTCAATACTTGTATCTAAATTGTTCATCACTATAGTCAAGAAAAACACAAGGAGTAGCTCTGTCATCAAGCTTCGATCTCTGTTCCTTATGTATGTGTATAAAGGCTTTACACCCAAACACCTTCAGATGAGAGTATGAAACATCTCTGTCTGTCCAAACTCTTTCTAGAATATCAAAATCCAAAGAAACTGAAGGAGATCTATTAATCAAATAGCAAGCAGTCCGACCTGCTTCACCCCAAAAAGTCTTAGGAAGCTTGACTGTCTTCAACATGCATCTGACTCTGTCAAGAATGGTACGGTTCATTCTTTATGCCACACCATTATGCTGAGGAGTCCCTGCTTCTGTAAACTCATGTCGAATCCCAAAATTTGAGCAATACTCTCTGAACTCATGTAAAGTGTATTCTCTACCATTATCTGTTCTGAGACTTTTCAAACACTTCCCTATTTCTCGTTCTACCATAGTATGAAACTGCTTAAAGTACTGGAGTACCTGATCCTTAGATTTTAGAAGATAGATCCATAATTTCCTAGAAGCATCATCAACAAATGTAACAAAATATTTGTTTC
This sequence comes from Nyctanthes arbor-tristis, assembly GCA_963692815.1. Taxonomy (NCBI): domain Eukaryota; kingdom Viridiplantae; phylum Streptophyta; class Magnoliopsida; order Lamiales; family Oleaceae; genus Nyctanthes; species Nyctanthes arbor-tristis. Next base: position 21,391 of record CAVNYN010213397.1, read on the forward strand.
CACCCAAAGATGCTACATCACTAGGAGAACACACATTCGAATGCACAAGATCTAAAATATTCTCTTTTCTTTTAAACGTGCCAGAAAAGAAAACTCTAGTTTGCTTACCGAATAAACAAAGATCACATCGGTCTAGGGACGTACCATTGGCTAAAGAGATAACAGCCTTCTTAGCCAGAACCTGCAAACTTTTTTCACTCATGTGTCCAAGCCTCTTATACCACAGATCAGGAGAAGGATCTTCAACTGTATTTACCTCAGTCTTACAAGACTTTACATA
>CAVNYN010213398.1:0-59554 GCA_963692815.1 Nyctanthes arbor-tristis
ACCCGTATTTGTTGGTGGTGGAGGTCCAAAAGTACCACCACCACTTGATAGAGTATCAGTATTTGTTGGTGGCGGAGATTCAGAGGTATCACTACCACTGGATGGAGGAACAGCGTCACCACTTGATGATGGAGGAGAAGGAGGGGGAGGCACTAGCTTAGTGTCTGACGGGGTCCGGCATTGCTTGCCCGATTGGTATAAACCATTATTACCATATAATCTAGCAACAAAATGTAGTATAAATTATGTCATATAAGTGGAGAAAAACAGACCAAAATTTACGTTAGTCCTGATCTCCAGCCAGATGTATGGTGGGAGATCATTTTCAAGATCTATGTAGCTAGTATTGTTTCATCTTACCTTAATTCTAAATTAGCATTGCAGACAAGTGAATCTGGTACTAATCCTTCAAAGTCATTATCTGCTAAATCCCTTTGAAATTAATAAGAAAATATGATGCAACATTAGTAATTATTTATAATGCAACAGCACTAGCTACCTGATATGAAATGATGAAATGAAACTATAATGGAAATTCTGGAGTTGACTTACAGAACTTTTAGATCGGGGAATTCACCAAGAAATGAAGGAATAGCTCCATAGAAATGATTTCCGTGCAAATCTCTATAACATTTATTAGGGTACGTACAATAGTAAATATATATTATGTGCTTTGGACATATGAACAGAATTGTGAATTTGAATATAAAAAATCAAGATCTGTGCATTTACATTATTTCAAGAGCATCCATGGAACTGAAATCTGGAAGATATCTGGCCAGGAGATCTTGCTTGCCAAGAAATCTGAATTTTGGATTTGATCACTTCAAGATTTAGCGAATTAATTTCTATGAAGGAAACATAATTGAGTAAATAATTTTTTTCCCCAACAAAGAAAAAAGTGAATGAAATATTCTTGATCAGTAAGCAAAAATGAAGTAGATAATAATCCTCACAATGCGATTACTCGAGGGTTGGCATCACTGTTACATTCGACTCCGCTCCATGGTTGTGGAAGACATGGATCGTTGCTCATCAATCTCCACGAGGGCCACAGCCATACGAAACTACTCCGCCATGCATTTAGTCCTAATACTGAAAAAGTCATGAACACACTTATAATTTTGAGAAAACCTCCCTTTTCTGATGAAATATTAGAAGTTTCAAATTTCAACTATTCAAACATGGCCAAAGAGTTAATGAGTACAAGCAGATGAAAGCAACCATTACCATCCTTAGGGTTTGTTCTTCCAGTGGCTAGTGAAACTGATTTCTCAGCTGAGTTAGAGGAAGTCTGGATCGATCTGACTGGTACTCTTCCATGCGCCGCTGCAATTAGTTCGGAAAATAAAAAAATGATCATCAAAATTAAAAACACCATGCATGCATGATCACTTTAAACATGAAATTAATAAGTTACTACAACGCGCTTTTAATTTGCGCAAATATGCTTTTAATTACCGTAGTCTGTAGCTAACACCAACAAAAAGCCCCAGGTGAGGATAAGCAGAGAAACAAGACGGCCATCCATGGCAGCCGCGGGTGACAAAGATGAGACTCTAGTTCAATTTTTTGCAAATGTACAAGCATATATATATTTATATATTGTTCATTCACAATGCGCTCAACAACTAATTAGTTGCTTAATTGCTATATATATGAAATAAAAGATTGCTCGACCATGATGACATTAATGGTTTTCTATTTTCCGTCTTATTAGGACTAGAAATGCTAATTAATTTCAAATTGGAGGACTAAAATTGGATGTTTTATATTAGTTGATATATTTTTGTCACTTGTTTTGCTGACTTTGACGAGTACTTACGTTGTTTTTCTAAGCCAAGAGGGATCTAAATAAAATGTAAAAGATTCTCGTCAACTGATCGTGGAAGACATACCCTTTTACATTTACATAAATTTAAATTTAGTTGGCCGAATAGAGGAAAAAATTGCAATTTGGCTATAGAAATAATTATTTAGCCTACACGATATCAATTTTATTTATTTTCTTTATTTAAGTATTTGATTTTTTTAATAACCCTCTCCCCTTTATGTACATTATTTAGAAATATGTTTTTTCCTTCAACATTAAAAATGTTCTTAGAGAGCTAAAAAATGCATGTAGGAAAGTTCAAAATTCTCGTGAGAAATATAATTATAATAATCAAAATAATGTATTCAGCTTATTAGTCCGTAACTCAATTACATATGTTATTAAAAATTCTTACAAGTTAATGGGGAAAAAAAGGCAAAAAAATAAAAATAAAAACTCAAATGAAAAAAGGGGGAGCTGCAACATAGCCATATTATAATCTCATAATTAGCACCACAATCAATAAATTAGTAGATGTTGAGAATTGGGGAATGTATGAGTATTTGGTGATTATAAACAAGTGACAGGGCGGTTTATTATTATTAATAATATATACATAATTAATTAAAGCTTGCTCGACCTCGGTAAATGGTCTTTCCATTGCTAATTAATTTCAAATGGGAAGTTTATTTTTTACAAATTATTTTCTGACTTTGTTGCTTTGATTTAAAATGTTTAAGTCTCATCAACTGACCATGGAGACATGAATCAATTTTATTAATCCTTTTTTATTTTTAAGGTGACTTGTTGAGTTTTAAAGTATTCTATTTTTTATTATTATTTAATACAGGGGAATATAAGAGATGGGATGGAAGGGGGAATAAGAGAGGGATATGTGTGATTCAAATTCGAGACTTTCTGTTTAAAACGTGAAAAACTAACCATTGTAGCACGAGTTCAAACCATATATACTTTTCAAAACTAGATTTTTTTTTTGGCCCCTGCTTCAGGACCAAGACAAATTGGAAAGTAAGAGAAGTATCCTGACTATATTATAATTCCATAGGAAAGCTGACCGGAGTGGATTATGGTTAATTTCAATTGAGGACACTGTAGATTCACTTCAATTTTAATTGGGCCAGCATATTTTAATTTGCCTCAATTGGGTCATTATACTCAAATTTTAATTAGGGCATTTAGCATTGAGTAAAATCAATTGAATCATTATACTTCAATTTATGTCAATTGGAGAACTCACATAATAATAACAATGACAACAACAAAAAGAAAGAAAGAAAAAAGGAAAAGTGATTGAAATTCGTCATTGATCTGGTTCAAAGTCCTTGTGACAAAATTAATGTGTCGAATGCGTTAGTCTTGACTTTATATATAAAAGATTCTTACAAGTTAATGGAAAAAGTCACATCGTGTATATTTTGAATCAAAGTTTACAAGTTCCCTCCGGGGGAATAAAACAAATCTCGTTCAATGAAATTGCTGACAGATTAAAAATATGTTGCAAGAGAAAAAAAGAAAATACAATAGGAAATGAATAACAACCGAAAAATACTTATATCCTTAGACTCGTGGATTCATCGGAGTTTCTTCGTTTGGCGACATGTTAGGATGCCGATGGGTTTCTACTGACGAGGCATTTGGGTGCGGTGTCAGGTTCGACTTGTTGGGTACATCATTTGCCCCTGCATTATTCATAATATATTTATCAAATTCAAAACTTTAATATTTTAAATCTTTAGATGAGATGGTTAACGGTAGTTTGAGTATTAACCTGCTGCAGACGCGGCGGCCACAGCGGCCGCCGCCTTCGCTTTATGACGGAAAATAGCAAAAATGCCAATAGCAATCCAAGACACACCAAACACAGAACCTGTGATCCCAAGTATCAAAGGCAATTTGCTCTTCTTTCCTCTGCTTGTAGAAGTCGGACTCGAATTCTCGTCCGAACTTTCCCCCGATACAGCGTCGCCGTTATTTGTCCTCGATGTAGGGGACTCTGTATTCGTTCTTGTTGCCGGAGCCTCTGCTTTCGAGGTCCGGCATGGCTGGCTGGACGTCGATAAATCAGAATTTCCCGATACACTGGCCACCACATTAATGTTGTAACGAGTCATTCCTCACGTTAATGTCAGAAAACATTCAACCGATACCGAATTGATAAGGTTATGTGACCATACCTGTACTTCAAATCCTTGTTACATGTTAATGAATCTGGTACTGTTCCAGTGAGAAGATTATCTGATAAATCCCTGTACATTTTATGAAAAACAAACATGATTCTAAGAATACAAATTATAATTCATGCAGATGTTGCCATGAAGAGAAATTCATAGTACTCACAGTTCTTCTAGTCTAGGCAATCTGCCGAGGAACGGAGGAATAGTTCCGAAAAGAGTGTTTCCGTGCATATCTCTGCAGTTTAAGATGATACATTAAATGATGATTTTTCCAGTGAAGTAAGCAAATTCGAGCCGAAAGTGTGGCATATTACATTTTTACAAGGGCATCCATGAAACTGAAGTCCGGAATAGATCCGTAGAGGCCCCTCTTTCCAAGATACCTGAATTTTGATTCGTCGCATTCTCACAATAGGTCGTAACCGAGTAAAATAGATGCATGACTATATAATAGACACATAAGATCAGAATGGGAGGAGATGATTTTTGAATATTGAATTTTTTTTTTTTTAAAACGCAGGATAACGGACGACCACTTTTTACTTTTTAGAGGAGAAAACGTCAGTCCATTGTAATCCGTGGTGCTAACGTATGGATATCAACAATCCCATACCAATGAACACTAACCACAATCATGATGTTACATGCATCGATCAATAATGGTAAATAGTACTTGTAAAAATAAGTTCAACGAAATGTTACACAAAAGATAGATGGCTCATGTGATTGGTATTACTTTAAAAGTGATGTGTTGTGTTAAAAGAAAGAATCTACAAGTGTTCTTTTTGTCAATCATTTTTTTTTTTTTAACAAATAGCAAAACTCATCAATAACCCTTACAGTGCTGTTACACGGGGACTGGGATCGTTACTGCATGCAATCCAGCTCAATGCTTGTGGAAGACAAGGGTCGTCTTGTTGTGCTTCTAATAACAACGATGGCGCAAGACTCACCAATGCAAGTAGTCAATTTCTGAACCAGTGAAATGTGAAACAAGCCATCGTAAAAGAGGAATAGATATATAAAATGCTCGCGGACCTATAACCTATTGGTTTATGTAAATATCCGATGAGTTCCCAAGTCGAGCAGTTCAGAGAAGATTGGATGATTCATGGAAGCATAAAACACACATTTTTCAGAAAATATCCTTCCAATACCAGAAATTCACACACTTACAATGACGTGTTGAAAAAAACTGCTTGATCGAAATATATATGATTTAAATTAACATGTGTAGACATGTAGATATTGCAATCTAAGACTTACTATCATTGGTATTTGTTACTCCTGTGGCCAGGGAAACTGCTTTCACTGTTGCATTAGACGGAATCTGAGTCGATCTCACTGGAACTGTGGCGTACGCCCCTGCTTAACGTATCATTCATATTACTCAAAGAATGAAATTAAGTTGACCAATCAAAGGAAAAAACATCAAAAGAAAGGAAATAAAATTAAACAGTACATTCGCTTTTACACACCATTTTCAGCCGATGTAAACACGAATGCGACTGCCAATACGAGAAAAATAAAGTAGCTGGCCATGGGAACGTCGAGGGAGAGGATTTTTTTTTCTGAATTGATTGAAGGCAACGTTTCTTGATGAGAATGAGTATGTACATATGGTGGAGGCTTTTGAATTGACAGCTCAAATATGTAAGCAGATTATTTATAAATTTCTCGATTGGAATTTCTATGAGCTGACATTTTCTTTTCCCTCCATTTTCCATTATTTAACCAGGAATATTAGTTCTATTTAATTTCAATTGGGGATTTTTATTAATCCATTGACTTTGACTTACCATAACCCTCCAATAATTGGGACACAAATTGAAGTTATAATTAAGGGTTTTTCATAGTCTTAATTAATAATAAAAAAATAAAAATCACTATATATATATATATATGAGAAGATTAATTATTAATTTCTCGCTGTAAATTGTGGATGCACTATGCTATCCAACGTAAAACTACTACTCTTTCACGACTTCTTAAGGCATGTGACCTCAAACATGTATTTTGTTACATGTACAATAAATAAATAAATAAATCAATTAATATATGACACATAGGCGAAGATAAGGGGTGCTCAACTGTGTTTGGGCACACTCCATTTTAGCCCAAAAGCATTTTTTGGCTATATAAATATTTTTTTAAAAAAATTTAATATAAAAGTTAGTATTAATCTACATTTTAGACACACCCTAATACTCGCTGGCTCCACACCGACATAACATTATACTGTATATTTCTTGCATAATGCAAAAATGACTTCAACTATTAATGCAAGGTAAGTTAGGACACTAGAATTCTAAATATAAATCATGTCACTTACCTTTAGCCAAAAATGGCTGCAACCTATGGGCCTCCTATGAAAATTACTTCTTACATTCCACTATAGGCGGTTATATGGTGTATAAGCCTATAAAATCACACTGAATTTTACATGGTGTTTTAAAAAAATTACTTTTTTTTACAGAAATTGAAAAAACATATTAAATGTAGTTGGGTGCGTAAAATTTTCGTAATTTTTTCCTATTATACTATTGCACTAAATGACCATAAAAATGGTTGATTTATCTTTGAAACTATTATTATTATTATTATTATTATTATTATTATTTTGAGAGATCGAATGTGCTTTATTGTTTATTATTCCAGTTGCCTTGAAAATGATTTTTGTTAATATCAAAAAGGTGTCTTGAACAAAAAGGTGTCTGGAACAACAGAACAAGAGATATTTACGCATTTGAGGAAAAAAAAGAATTATACATTTAATAACGAAATTGCACTATAATTTGAGTTATTATAGGTGAAAATGGGAAACAAGTCTATATCTTATTGGGATGGATAGAGTACATATGATTTTATGAAGTTTTATTATAATTTGTATTAGTAGTATTAAATTATTACTCTATTATTATTGAATATAAGACAACTACTCCTTCAAAGTTCAAACACAAGCTAAGACCTTTGTAACCCCTAATTGAGCTAACTGCTCGGTTTAAATGTATTCATTTGTTTTCATATTTTTTAGGCATTTTCAACTTGCCAAAACATTATTATTCGTGCACGCATCTAGTACTCGATTTCAACAAATTTACGCAATTGGAACTCGACTTTTGTTCGAGCAAACTTGCTATATTTGTTCTAGAAAGAGTAGTGACACAAACTAAAATTTGGCTCAGGCTCTGCTTCCCCTTACAGTAATGGCTTCGTAAGACGGAGAACTTATTTCCTTGAGTTCCCTTTGTTGCTCATCTGTTATTGATGTATTTTTGCAACGCTGGAATCTGGACTCCTACTTGGGCTAATAGGGCTTTCTTTAAGAAATCGCCCACTTATTCGGTCTCTAAATTAGCCTAGGGCACTAATGACTAGACTATTGAATATGACAACTTTCAAAATGGCCACGGCTTAATGCCTATACAAGTGACCTAGAATATTTGTATCATGCACTAATTGATGTTTTATACAAAGAAAATAATAATGATGATGTGATGAGAAGATTACCATCTTTTTTTTTTTTTTGTCCTTTTTGCGGATATAGAAAGGCAACTCATGTTTTTATGCTGTTTTTTCTTTTCAACACTCTTCAATTCAATCATTCTCGCGAGAATATAAATTTTTAGGGGCCAGCTATTTTTCTTTTATTTTATTGATCCGTATGCTTGAAAATTTTCGTCACACACAAACTTATTGAAGCCTTATTTTGGTACCAAAAGATAGTACTTTTATAGCGCCATCTGCTGACGTGAACGGGAGTTCTACAAATGTGACACCGACAAATAGAGGATTAGTTTTTTTTTTTAGTTTATCCATTTGAAAATGTAGTGGGCTTATTAAAACATATATGGCGTATAAAATTTGTACGCACACCTTAAAATTGGTCAAAAGATGAAGTCAAGAACATTTAAGTAAATATATAAAGGGTATGTATAAATAATGTATATAAAATATGTACAAATAAATTAATTAATCTTAAAAATGTAGGTATGGCCAATGGCGCAAGAAAATTTTCACTTAAAATGTTTCAGTCCTCTCATCTTCCTTTTTAATCTTTCTTCAAGAGAATTTGTCAACAGAGGCTACATGGTCTCCAATTATGTATGAAAAATTACGTACACATGTGGAGCGCATGTAGATGCCACGTTTGCGCCACATGGCAACATTAGACACCCATGTGACAGCCTTGGAGCAGTCTCCCTAAATAGAAATTGTTCTTCACTACTCACCAGCTTTCAATTTTTCATTTTCTTCTCCAATTACTTCTAATTGCTCCTCGAAATCAATACTCTCCCATCTATTGAATTCACAATTTGTCATTTTCTCATACTCTTCAGTTCGTGCATCGGTTGTATCGATTCCTTTTGCCCTTCTCCATTTGACATGTAGAGTTAAAACTTCCAATTGCTTATTCACTTCGGTGCAGGCGTGCAGCTCACTCACAAGAAGTTGCTCAACAAATATCAGCTATCCTGTGTTATACCCACAAACTTCAGTTTCTGTTTCCGTTTCTTAAGGTGTTTTCTTTTGTGAATTACCTTTCATTATGTCTTTTGCAGATGGAAAAAGAGCGTGATCATAGATTCCAGCGCACTGAACAATGGAAGCCTGTTTATTCTTGGCTGGAATCGCTTGAAACAAATGAGGCAATTAAGTCCCAAGACGTGTTAGATTGGCTGGCAGCAAACCCAGAAACCAGTACCCAATTGCACTCTAAGCATCAACGCCACCATTTGATTCATTATATCAAGACATGCCATGTCAAAATCTTGAAGCGAAAGGAAAAAATGGTATTTTTTAACTCATTGTGTCAAGACATTGATTTGATTCCCTTGTTGTGTCAAGACATTGACTGATTGGTTCCTGACTGCTTAATTGCGCCGTTTTGGTTGAATTCCGGACTGAATGGTTGTCTTATTTGTTTGGTATTTGGTTGAATGCTTGGTTTTTTTTTTATGGGTTATGATTGAGCCATCGAGTTTTTTTTATGCAAATGTTGAGATGATGCCATTGGAAAAGATAATAATGGCATTTCCCGAGATACTAACGAACACTGTTCCTTCCAAGTTCTGTTCACTACATACACTTGTTTTATGATTTGAATTTCAGGAGAATTGGTTAGAGTCATGGCCGTACTGTTTTCTGTTTACAGTTTGCTTAGGTGGTAGCACCATTATTCTTTTTTGCTTCCCCATTTGGGCAAAGACTATTATCTGCTTATATTTGAATAAAGGTACAAAATTATATTTGAATGCTACTACTGCCATTTGATAGCTTGAAGTGGTTATAGCAACTTTTTCGTTTTCCGCTGACAATTGTTTCAAGTCCAATAGCAGAAGGATGTTAATATATAGGTTCTTGAAGAAAGCATTGTAATAGACGTTTTGCCCATATCTTTGACGCTTCCTTACCTATCTTTGCTGGAGTGCATCGGTTGATGCAAAATAGATCAATAGCTTTTATATGACAAGTCGACTCTTGCCAAGCTTACAGAATGTGAGTTCGGTAATTTCTGTATCATATGCAATGTGGTAACAAAAATGAAACACTCGTGTTTGGTTTAACTCTGGTTAGGAGCACTCTCAGCTCCATAACTATGAAGTCCTCTGTATTTGATGGTCAGAAAAATGTCACTTGCAGCAGCGCCATCTGTCTTTAGCAATAGTTCTGAAGATTTTAATCTGTGAAGCCTAATTATTCGTGAATCTTGATGATCTCTGCTAACTAATGAGATCCACTATTCTTCAAAAATTAATAGTTTGTCTGATATGGTTCTTTAGCGTAAACAACCAACGACAACTTAGCTCACTGAATTTCATAATGAGTTCCTGCTAGGTGCTCGCTTGCTGGCACTTCTTGGAAAGGAACTTCTTGCACAGTATCAATCTTTTGTATTGACTCCAATTGGTGCATGTTCTTTTTTCCGGGGATTTGATTAATCACCACTGTATCAAGTCCCAAATTTTTCTCCTTCAAAAGACAAAAGAAGATTAAGAAAAAGATGAGCAAGCAAGACCAGATAGTAGCCAAGAACAAACTAATGTAGGTGTGAATAAAGATGGAGTGGCTTGAGTTGCGTAGGAGAAGGTAAATTTTCAATATGTAAAATAGTTTCACTATGTATGTAATGAATTACAAAATTATGATTTTATTATCTTTGCCAATGGAAGATCAAAGGTAAGCTAGAAGCTTTGGAGACGTATTACTAATAATTTAACCTCTCCCCCTTCTCTCGCCCCTCAAAAGAAATTTTTTAGTACACACATCATCACCATGGCTACACAAGGGAACTCTCATAGAAGGTAATATTCTATCTAAACTATAATCATAATTTTGTTAGTTAATACATTCGACCAAGTAAGGAAACAAAAATCGATGACCAATGGTTGTTGTTCTTTTGCTTTTTAGCAATGATTTTGTCGAAGATGCAGTTTATCTTCTTTAAGAAAAACAATATCATCAGCAGAAGTTGCCTCTCGAACACGGTTCAGTTTTGGTTGCCCGTTGCCCATTGTTGCATTGGCAACTGGCAAGCATGATATTAGCATTTTGTTTCTATTTCTGTAACCTATGTCTGGATGTTACTCTGATCACATGGTATTAGAAGTATACATGTTAGCCGTTATCTTTTGCATATAAAAGCTTGTTCCTTTTGATTGTCACGTCTTTAAAATTATATTCTTGTATTGTTTTTAGAATCAAAAGCTTCCTACTAATTTGCTGAAGGCAACAAGGTTTTATACAACTTAGATCCCTAATTAAGGTGCAACCGACCGACAATTTTATGTTCAAGATATGGGATCAATTAAGTTTCTTTTTTTTCTTACTAAGTTTTATATTAGACGTTTTTTTTGGCTGTTTGTTCCTATTAAATAAATGATGAAAGCTAAACTTATTGGCTGATTCCATGTCAGATTTTCTTCTTCATTCTGCAATGTTTTTAGGGTGTCGATATTCTGCTCTGATCATGTTTGTTTTTGGGACCACAGTGAACATTTTGGTGGCTTTGAGTATGATGCCACTTAGCATACAAAGTCAACAAAAATATAAAGCCTAATCCAGTGTCAAGACTTTTCATGATTGTTTTCTGTCTTTGATTCTCTTCATATTGGTGAAGAGCTGTCAAATATTCCTTCATTCTAAAGAATATGTGCTTATTAATTTTGTGTTACAGTTGGATCCAAATAGAAGCATGTTGTTCATTTCCCAAAATCAGCATTTTGCCAATGACAAAACTGAACTTAACAGAACATTAAATCTCCCGAGCAATATACTATTTTTTTTTCAAATTGTTACTTTAATTTTCTTGTTAGATGCACCAAATCTCTTGTGAGAATTAGTGGGTTATTACGTTTAGAATATAATTATTGCTATAGAGGCCTCTCTGAAGAATTTATTCAAAGATTTAAGTCGAGACCAAAAAGATTAGCTGTCATTTTGACACTGATACAATGTGATGGCTCCCGCTTTTAAGTTCTAATAAACCTTTTTTGAAACTTTATGTGGTTTCAGCCTTTGAAATGGATGGGGACTTTGTTTTGACCCTACTGTCATATTTCAAGTGAAAAGTTTTGCTGCAATTATTGTGATATAAGTGTGACCTATAATCCATATTCAACTGGACAGGGATTCACTGGCGGAGCTAAGGGGGGCCATGCCGGGCCCCGGCCCCCCTAAATTAGAAAAATTTCTTATTTAGTTTGTTTTAAAAAAAATAATAATAATATATAAAGGTAATTTAGCCGTACATAATATATGGTTCACCCTTTCGGCCCAGTCCTCTAATAGCTTCTAGCTCTGCCATTGCAGGGATTGATAGTCCGGAAGATTGATCAGAGCATGGGAGTTAAAAAGCCCACTTCGCTTCACTGTACTGGTAGGCAATTCCATTGCTTTATATCATCATCATCTAACACTATGTAGTTCTCATGTTTCTTTGTGCCACATGTCATATTCATGGGATCTGATTGTTTGGCTAAATCCGGACGGCCGTTTCCATGATTACTATTTATTGGCTTAGCCTTAAATGTAAGAAGCTTACAAGGAAAAAAGAACCAATAATAAAAATTGGCAAATTTAATGGCACAACAAAATTTGCAGTAATTCATTCTCTGAGCAACTTTAATTTTTAAAAATGTGAAATTCAACAGTGGTATTCAGTAAATGAAGACAATTGCATCTGCTCTTTCTTACTATAGTCAGCCACCATTTATTTGCTTAATGAAACCAATTTATTGACAAATATGAAACATTTTCTTCAGATTATGGGCAAACCAGCAGAAAAGGTTAAAAAGTAGAGTTTTTACTGGTGAGAAATAAAAGATTTTTCTTCTCATGGTACCATCTTTGAATGGGGAAGCACTTGAGGAGCCTATGAGAGTGAAGGAATATGGGCTTTAAAGCCTTGGAGTTCCCAACAAAGCTTCTTGCTGTCTAATGGTTATGGAGTTTAACTTGTTAGTTTAAGGGTTTGTGGAATAAATGGCTTTCAATAGTACTCGTAAAAAAGGCCCAATTGGGTACTAAGACCTTTTTCCATTATTAGATGGGTCACATGTCCTCAAGCATTTTGAGGAGTAAGCTTCAAGACAAACCGACAATATAACATAAATGAATGCAAAACTGACAATATAACATAAATGAATGCAAGACAGAATTATGCTCAATAATAAACTGTAAAGCATCTTCAAAATCCATAAAATGGACCCTGCATAAGGTTTTGACCTGATATTGGATGATGATGTAGTATTACAATGGGAACCCCCCTTGAGTATATGCCTTTGCTATAATCCAGAGGGGAGGTATCTCTGAATGTTGGAGTCATGGGAAGGAAATGTTAAATGCAACTTGGTGGAGCATTTGCAAGACTTTTAAGTGGGTCTTGCAGAAAAGCTTATTATCCTGCTATAGGGTCTGCCTCTTTAGGATCATTCTTAATTTTGTTCTTGTCTTCTTCGCCTAAAACAGCTCATGAAAGATTGGAATGGAATTTTACACTTCTCCTCTAGGAAGATAAGGTCATTTTCACATCTTCATCTCATTAGTATGATATACATCAAAATTATTGAAATGTTGTCAATTCTTTTTGATCCGAGATTCCTCATTTCAGATTTTCTCTCTAATCACTTCATTAATTTCATCTTCTTGATTAACATGAAGTCCTGAATGATCAAGTTTTGTCTGTCCATCAAATCGACAGGTGCTAGTTTGAGCAGCATAACTAGAGGTAGTGAGCTCTACAAAGAAAAAGAAAAAGAAGCTTTGATAAAATATGAGATGTATGTACATTTTTTTTATCCCCCTCTATTTTTTATTTTATTTTATTTTATTTTATTTTTGGGTGGCTTCACCAGAAATCTGATACACCTGTTGCGAGACTGAAATGCTAACGCATGACATGTTGCTTCCAGTTTGGTATGCTTGGAGAAACAGCTTATGCCTCTCTTTGGAAAACATGCAAACTGATCTTCAGAGTTTTGCATTTTCCTAGTTGGAGATGAAAATCTGTACAAGATTTCGATGCAAGTCATGCTGGTCCAAAATCTATCTGTTGTTAAACATGGTGGATCTCAACTAACTGTAGACGTTCAAAATTATATTAGTAATATTCCAGTAGGATATTGCCATTGGTAGCTATGTATATTCTCTTTCTTCCTCACACTGAGTACATCATCAATGTTAACAGGCTTCCAATGACCCATGTTTCATGTTTATTTTACCTTTTCTGCTGTTTGTTTTTGTTTAATCTGTTTTCTTTTTGCATCTCTGGCTAATAGTTTTTGGGGTTTGAATTAGATTTGCTGTTCCCTTCCCTCTTTATCTTTTATCTTTTCCCATTTTGTGCAAACTGATGACTGGCTAAAGAAATTGGGGTGGTAATAATAGCAAGGGCAGTCCCCTGTTTCACTCAGACAAGGTTTGAAGGTTTCTGATCCAATTCTCCTCAACATCCTTTTGTTTGAAGAAGAACAGAAATGCCCCAGTTTTCAACAAAAATATGAGATACTCTGTAATAATGCATTTCTATTTGACACTGAAGCTTGCACGAAAGATGTTCCAAAAAATCGAGTAGGATCACCTATTTCCTCTCAAGATCTTATGTGATACTTTCTACAACGTTATACACAACGGTCTTTTAACTTCTTCAATATTGGAATTTTTGAGTCTGATCTTCTGAATCTGATTTTGAGCCTTCATTCCAAACTTGAATTCCGTCACAATGCGGTTATCCTTCATTGGATTGTAGACTATGGTAGTGACTCTTGCAATTATGTTCCTCGTGAGAGGAATTTGGGTGCCTACTCGATAGACTCATATGCTTGTTAAATTCATTTTTTGGTTCTTTGACAAATTGTACTCCATTTTGGCTTTGTCCCGCATCTCGCCTTGAAATGAATTCAAGCACCTACTTTCCTCTTAAAAATAAAAAAAATACTAAGAATAAATAATATCCTCCTTCATCTTTTAGAAGCAAGTTCGATGGTTATTAACCGTTTTTCCCCCCGGGAAACCGCAATAGTAGTATTTGTTATTAACTTAATTAAGTGCACTAATCAAACGGAAACTAAATAATAATGTTATTATTTTATTATATTTAAGCGAGGTTACTGATTTACCAAACATTTGTTTAGGACTTGAGTAACAAGGAATCTCTCTCTCTCTCTCTCTCTCTCTCTCTCTCTCCCCGCAATCATTTTCCTCTTTTTTTTTCTTTCTCCCTTTGTTCTTTTTTTTTTTTAAAGATAAATTACCTTTAAATCTGGCTAAACACGCAAGTCAACAAGGTTGAAAGGGGTCTTTCGAATCAAATTGTTGGATTGGATCATGAATCGTAAATAAGTTTTTAGATAATAGGAAGAAAATTGAGTTCGACAAAAGTTGAAAAAGAAAGTATGTTTCCATTATATATATATGTGTGTGTATATATATTTGTAAAAAAAATTAAAAATGCAAATAATTTCCACATAATATCTATATCTCTCTATATATATATTAATTAATAGAACCAAGTCTCGGTATCTTTTGTACCATGATTTTCCTGTCTTTTTTATTTGGTAAATCTTATGGTAATATTTGTTTCTTTTTTTAATAATTGTAAAAAAACTCGAAAGAAGATTTAAACACGTGACAATTAAATTGAGCACCTAGCCTTAACCGTTTTGCCCATTATTTATTTATTAGACTTTTTTTACTAATAGATTAAAATATCAAATCTGAAAAGTTAATTCCAAAACAAACTCTAATCAATCTTAATAATTCATTAATTCACCATTTCCGCTATCTGTGTTGGTGAATTTAATATTATTTGAATATTTTTTTATGCATTTTACATTTTTTTTGAATTTTTTTTTAGTTTTGTTAGTATTTTTTAAAACGGAATGGCTACCAAGTATTTTTCACTTAGTTGACCCGAACTACCCAGCCCTGTATCTTATTCAAACATGTATGATGCGGGTATAGAGTGGGGTTGGTAGAAACGAGGCAAGGTACAGGGAGCTACATACGATCAAAACCTGTCCTATTGTCATTTTTAGTATTAAGATTCCTTCTATTTTCAAAATAATTAAACTGTGATGTCTATCCTATCTCATTTTTTGCCCTCAAATTTCTAGGTTAATTAAATCTGAAGATTTATTCTTTGTGAGAGAAGCGTCGCTTCTTTCAGTAAATACCTCTATATACTGTATGATATCTAAAGATTTAGATTCGGTGTAAAATGTGATGCATTGAGTTGATAATGACTTAATAACTTAAATGTAAATTATAATACATTTTTTTATTTTAATGCCCATCACATTTCATCTTTTGAAAAACTATACGTAAAAATATTTACAACAAATATTTTTAATACTCTACGTTGTTTCACCCATGTTTTGTCTTTCGTGATCTATTATTTAGGTTGGAATTGTTTATATTTGTGGCTAACTTTAATTATAGAGATGAAAATTTTAAATTTACGTTTTTCAAATGTATTAAATGAAGGTAATATATTTTTCAATTATTAAATAAACAAAGATCTATATATTGATTAAATGAATGGAACTACAGTACCTTTATACTACAATTTTCCAGTCAAAAATTCTTTTAGTAGGATCGTTTTAGACATTTCATTTTATATTGCGGTAATCTGTTTAGTATTTTAGATTTTTAATTTTTTTGAAAAATTTATTCGTTTTTGCGTTATTCATTTACCATTTTAAAATAATATTCACTATTAAATTTAACAATGTTAGATAATTATAGACAAATTTGATTATCTAATTATCTAACATATTTTTAACTTTGTAGTTTATAATTAATAGAAACTAGATTTTTACCCGTGCGTTGTACGAGAAGAAACCATCTTAGATTATATATATAAATCTAAATTCGAAAACTTAAATAATTTTCTATTATCCGTAAAGAATCATAATCTAATGAACCGATTATATTGAACTTGATGTTGCGATGACTTTGCTAATATGGTATTATCGTTATAAATGATAATCAGTTTATCAAGACTCGCGTGGTATGTTAAATTCTCACACTCTTAATCAAGGGATTCTTCACACCTACAATCCTTTTATATACTCAAAAATAAATACAATCAATTATTTTTACTTTGGAATTTATAACCAATATCTATTTTTGAAAAAAAAAAGAAATTTTTAAACTAATATTATTGCAACTTGATCGAGAACCAAATTCAATATAATTACACGAAGTCTTCATTTTTTCAATAAATTAAAATACTAAATTGTGCATATTATTTTCTTTTATTATGTATGATTAATCAATAAATATACGTACTTTCTTTTTTCTTTCTTTCTTTCTTTTTTTTTAATGATAAAAAGATTTAACACAAAGGCATGGGAGGAAAGAGAATATTATAAGTGCAAAGGTATGGATTTTTTACAAAATAATTAATCTATATATGAGTTCTGTAATATAAATGTAATGTAATAAAAAAAGGAAAAACTATTATAATAATAAAAAGAAGAAAAAGTATAAGAGGCAAAAATGGGTGAGAGTTGATAAAAATAATCCCTACCCACCTCATATACATTATTGTGAAATTCAAATAAAAAAAAATACCATTCATTAGAGAAATAAATAGGCATAAACTACATTACAATAAAGCTACAAATACACACAACTACAACTATTAAAAAAAAAAACTAATATGTAGATTCCTATTTAATATCCTAAGTTCAAAACACATCCTAACTACGAAAAATAGAAAAAAGAAAGGGGAAAGTTACAATTTTCATTCAAAATGTAATAACCACAACATATACTCTATATATATATATATTGTAAAGTTTTATTTTGGAGAGAATACACCATCCACCAAATACAGTTGAAGTCTTAGCTTACATGCAACCCTGCAATCACATTGATAACATTATTTAACTCTATACAATCTATTCATCTAACCAAATAATAAGACATGCATCTCAAAAAAGGGGAAAGAACAAATCTCAACACCTATATGCACATAAAAAGAAAATCAAAAAACTTTAGAAATATTGAAAAATATATACTCACATAAAGGTAACCTATAAGAGCACCAAGTTCCATCCGACCACACAAATAATTTCCACACCTACGTGTAGAGAATACATAGTAAGAACTCAAATAAAATAAAAAAAAATAATTTAAACAATTAATACATTATATCAAACTCATAAGAATAACATAATGAATGTGTAATCTAAAAAAAATATAATATATATCAAAAACGCATTAAAAAAAGAATATATCTAACAATTCCATTAAAAAATTAATTGAAACTTCAAAAAACACATTAAAAATATAAGATATATTATAATTTGCAAAAAGGGATAAAACCATTATTAACATTCAAAAGCCCTAAGTCGCTAAGTTAATTTGTTAGCATTGAAATCCCTAATTTGAAACTTAACAAAATCTAAATGAAAACTATAATTTGTTATTATAATTTGTTATCTAAGTGAAATTTTATAAGGTCATGTTAACAAAATAATAATGTAAATTTGTTATTATTATCATGTTAAGATAACTATAATTTACAATAAATTTTAACTCATCATGTTAAGATAACTATAATTTACAGTAAATTTTAACTCAATTGTTATCGTTAATACAAATATTTTTATTTTTTACACTAATTTAGATAAATGATATTGTACGAAATAATTAATAGTTGAGCCATGTAATATGCTTTGAAAATATTTTTTATTCGAATCCAAGAAAGCCAGACAACATAAAAATTATATAAATTATTAATACATAAAACTAATCATATGTTTTTTTTAAAAAATTACTTATAATTATTAATATTCGTCCCAGGAAAAATTAATAAAAAGGTACAATTATAATTTTCAGTTAACTTAAACTAAAAATATATGTTTAATTTATATTAATTATAAACAATGAATTTTGAAGATGTATGTACACTTATCCATTACTTAGTTTTTTTTTAATTATAATTTGTTATTTTTTAATTATAATTTGTTATTTAAGTTAAATTTTATAAGGTTATGTTAAACAAATAATAATGTAAATTTATTATTATAATATTAAGGTAACTATAATTTAAAGAAAATTTTAGCTCGATTATTATCGTTAATACAAATAGATATAATTTTATTTTTTACACTAATTTAGATAAATGATATCGTACAAAATAATTAATATTTAAGCCATATAATATACTATAAAAATATTTTTTTATCCGAAACTAAGAGAGCCAGACAACATAATAATTATATAGGTTAATAATACATAAAAGTAATCATATGTTTTTAAGGAAAATTACTTGTAATTATTAATATTCGTACCAGAAAAAATTAAGAAAAAGGGACCCTTATAATTTTCAGTCAACTTAGACAAAAATATATATGTTTAATTTATATTAATTACATCTATGAATTTTGAGGATATATGGACACTTATTCATTAGTTAGTTAATGATAATTAAATTTATCTATAATTTAAAAAACTAAATGATGATAGTTATATATTAATTACTAAATGGATAAGGAAGAACATAATAAAAAATTTGAAAAATTCATAAGATCGTAAGAGTTACCACAATATAATATAAAAGGTCATAAAAGACCCTGATAACAAAATTTTAGAGGGATAACAAAGGCACCGCAGGCTAATTTCCTTTTATTAATATATAGATTAAACCTATTTCTCTGTATAAATGAATATTAATAATTACGACTATTTTATTTGTAACTATTTTTATGTATTATTAATTTTTATAATTATCAATTCTATCTGACTTTATTAGGTTCGAATAAGAAATATTTTCAGAGTACATGACACCGCCCAATTAACAATTATTTCATACAATGCAATTTATCTAAATTAGTGTAAAAATGATATTTATTTGCACGAACGATAACAATCGGGTTAAAATTTATTGTAAACTATAGTTACTTTAAGATGACAAGAAAAAATTACATTATTATTTGATTGATTTTAAAAATTAATTATTCCTTATTAGGTGATGTAATGTTATAAATTTTCACCATACAAAACAATTTATAAAATTTGATATTATTCATTTTTAAAATAATTTGATATGTATTTCTCCCGTTGCACATGTGGGAAGCTAATTATCAGACAAAAGAAAAGAGGGGAAAAAAGGAAAAATTCTGTTTAGACAAATGAGTGTACAAAAAGAGTGACAAAATAGAGATGTGGTCTATGTGATAATAATTGATGAAGAAGTGATGTGATATTTTGAAAAATAAGATGATGTCATGTGTCAGTTTTGTTTAAATTTTTATATTTTGTTGTGTCTAAGTAACACAACTCAAAAAAATAAAAAAAAGGGTAGGAAGAAGAAAAAGGGTGCACCGTTTCAACCTGTCTCCATCAGCTTGGCGACGGCCCAGCCACCCCAATCCCAACCCCTACACCACCGGCGGCCCCTCATGCACCACGATCCACCCACCAGCCACCACTGCCACTCTCCAGTTAAATTCCATTTGCGTCGGTCACTATCACGATAGCGACGCCCAGGCGCGACTAGGACCAAGATTAATCACTCCAAGGATTGCTTCTGTTGTAAAATAAAGCCTTTTAGGTACGATCTTATGCGGGAAACTCACGCGTATGTAACATGTATATTAGTTTAATTGCTTTAGAATCTTTGAGTTTTCAGTTTGCATTAAGACTCGATTTCTTGATTTTACCGAGATTTCGCTGCATGATATATTTGATCCCGTGGGGGGTTTCAGACTATGGGTCTGCACGATGTGGGATGATTTACACAAGATATACAGAAATAGATGGTATATAGATATCCATTTTGTTGCAACAAATGGATTTTAAAGTTCAGAGAAAGATCAAAGAGTTGACTTGTATGCGTTCTATTGTGCTAAGTAACCAATTCCTTCATTTGGGATTTTCAGATTCTGGGTTATTTATTAAGCTTATCTTGAAGACTTAACTAAGAATTTGAGTATTTATGTATGTTAAGTTTCTGGCTTTGTGTTTGGGGATTTCAGATTCTAGGTTGTGCTAACGGAAAAAATTTACAGTTGAGTCGTGGCTGCTTGGAGTTAGAAATGGTGTTGGTACTGGCATTAGGTGATTTGCACATACCACACAGGGCGTTTGATCTGCCACCAAAATTCAAGTCCATGCTTGTTCCAGGCAAGATCCAGCATATCATTTGCACTGGAAACCTATGCATAAAAGTAAGTGTACAGTTTATCTACCTGGAATTTATTTTGTTCATGAGAGTAGAGGTGTACTCTTATTCAAAAAAATCTGTGAATATGCAATCCAATATGACATCTGTATCTACTTTGACTTGAATTCAATTTCAAAACCTTCAGTTTCTGCATTAGTACTCCCTTGATCTGAACTGAATGGTTACATTTTAAACAAGGAGCAAGAGAACAGAAATATCAAGACATTTATTCTGTTAGCTCCCTTGTCTGAAAGGTTCTTCTATCAGTTTAATGGGATATGTACTACAAATCCTGATCTGTAATACCTGTAGTTCAATATGAACTGATATACCATGTTTTAACTTCTAAATAATAGATTGTTCTTGCTTTCTTATTCAACAGGAAAGATGCATTATGGTTTTCTATTTTCATCTATCCATGTGTAGGATGGGTTGTTGTTCATGTTAGATTAGTTTGTATTTTGCGTGTGTTTAGCTGCTACAGATCTACAACCTTCATACCGGCTTATTTTCCATCATCTTGTGGCAATGTTTCTATGCTTCGCTTTGCTTCTGCTGTCTAGTTTCATCTTTGTGTGGTCTATATGACTTTTATTGTATAAGTATGTTTTGGTGTTTAATTTTTAAAGTTTTGTTCTTGCCTGGCATTTCAAAGCTTGCAATTGGGATTTAGAACTAGAAAATAATTCTTGGGAAAAATGGAAAAGAGAGAACTGGGAAATGACAGAACGTAAAATTATTTGCTTTCTCGTGCAGACTCTGAATTATTAACAAAAAAGGCTTGTATCTATTTCTTAATTGAAGTAGAAACTAGAAAGTTATGATTTCCAATAGCAAAACACACAGGGCGTGTTTGTTTGGAGGGTAGAAAAGGAATTGGAATTTATTTTCCATGGAAAAACATTTTCATCTCCCCCCTTGGGAATTCATTTTCCTTGATTTCAAGGAAAATCACCACTTTTTTGGCCTAAGATGGAAAATATTTTCCATGGGAGATAAAATTGTGTGTGATTGGCCCACGAAAATTTGGGTGGAAAATGGCATTTTCTATGGAAAATAATTTTTTGCCTAAGATGGAAAATATTTTCCATAGATAATAAAATTGTGTTTGTTTGGCCCAGGAAAAATTGGGTGGAAAATGACATTTTCCGTGGAAAACAATTTCCAATCAAACACACCCTGAGTGTTTCTTTTATACTCAGGCACGAGGGAACCATTTTTATGTGGTTATGCACTCGTGACTCTTATGTTTCCTAAGTCTCAATAGATTAATGAACTCATGTGGTCAATTTACCTTCACTCTCAGGAAATAATTTTCTGGCATAAGCCCTGGTGTGGCTTACCTGAATCAATTCTTTTGGCTCCAGTTTCTGGCTGTGAATTCATATATTAACTTTCTGATGACTTGCATGTTGTAATCTATTACACTTAGCCATGCAGGTGTTCAGATAATTGGGATTAGTTATGTCATTGAAGATCATTTCTGGTCATTTTTTTTTCCTTTTAAATTTTTTTCCTGCTGAGTATACAACCATATTTGGCTAGCTGACTTGTAATCCTGCTAAACAGGGTTGATCATCAAAATTTATGCAGAACAAGTGAGTTTGAAAATATGGATTTGCACGTAGGAAGTCCTGTTCCACATTTGTCATTTACTTCCTACATGCACAATCATTTGGGTGATATTTGAAAATGAGTGTGATGGCGGGGAGAGGGGCCTAAACTGGGGTTATTACTTTTTCTTTGTAGGACAAGATAAAATTTAATGATGTAGTTTCCTTTTCTTTTCAAAGAGATACTCCAGATTAGAGATGAGGACGATCAATTTAAAACAGACAGGTGCTTTCTATAGGAATTTATGTTCACTTGTGTTCTCTAGCAACATGTTTGAGCTAATATTTTTGGCATTGAGTTACATGCACAGTTCTTTAGTTAGATTCTATTGTTGCAAATCTCGATGAAGACTATTCAATATGTATTTATTCTGTGACATGTTTTTGACATGGGAAAAAGTAAACATATAAAGTATGGAATATCTGCAACCATGTCATTATTTTTGCAGGAGGTTCACGACTACTTGAAGACTGTTTGTCCAGATTTACATATTGCTCGAGGTGAGTATGATGAGGAGACACGTTACCCAGAAACAAAAACACTAACCATTGGTCAGTTCAAGCTTGGAGTTTGCCATGGTCATCAGGTGCAACTTTATTTCCTGTGTTACCCTTTTTCCTCCTTTGAGTTGAGGATTATTTTTGTTTTTCCCGACTATCAGGGATGAACCTTTGTTGGTTTTCTTGGCCTCAGCCATGGATTACATTTTACTGCTTGCATTAGCAGTCTTGAACAAATGATGTACATATGACATCTTTTTGCGTTGTAAACAAAGTCTAGAAGCTTTAATGTTAAAAAAAACTGCTAGATTGATAGAGATAATTAGAACACTGTAACATGGGACGGAACACGGTTCTTGCAATAAAATCTGGCAAAAGAGTGTCTCAATTCTGATTTATTTACTCTTGTGTAGGTTATTCCATGGGGGGACCTGGACTCATTGGCCATGCTACAGAGGCAACTAGATGTCGACATTCTTGTCACCGGTCACACCCACCAGTTTACAGCATACAAGCACGAGGCTGGAGTTGTTATAAATCCAGGGTCAGCAACAGGATCCTACAGCAGCATCACCTACGATGTCAATCCAAGCTTCGTCCTCATGGACATTGACGGGCTGCGTGTTGTGGTATATGTATATGAACTCATAGATGGAGAGGTTAAGGTTGACAAAATTGATTTCAAGAAGACAACAACATCAAACCCGTAACCCACTGATGTGATTAGATACTATGGTGATATTTTCGTCAGCGCGAGGATCAACATGCCTATGCTTGTATTTCAAAACTTGATTTCGCACACTTTTGGTTCTGTTGATTTCTTTTTCTTTTATTTTCTTGTAAACTCTTTGCACAAGTATGGATTTGATTGGTAGGGATTAAGGAATTGTGTTTTTTTTCCCTTTGTTTTGGTTGCCATATAACACCCCTAAGAAGGATCTCCAGCTTATGATTTATACGTTATTAGTGGAGTTAAATGGTTGATATTTGTGTATGGATACTTAGATATTAATGATTTGAATAAATTCAAATTTAAAAAGTACGAGAAAGAGAATTTAGGAGGATGCAAACCTGCAAGTCCATATTAATGCTTAGTTTGCAAGTAAACGTTATAACACAATTTTAGGGTTGGTATTTCATCAGAGTTGAGCCGCGGAGGTGCTCGAACTGGGTGGATTAGCATTATCAACCAAAATGAAGTTGGGCAAAAAGTTTATTAGAGAACGGCAAGTAATTTAAATTTTTGAAATTCAAAACTTTAATGAGAGCGTTTTTGGGACCCAAATCCTAATAGCCGTTCCAAAAATTCCATTTGTTGACCCCTCCAGCCTGTCCCTTTTAAACTGCTCTTTCTTGTATAAGTACTCAAATTCTCATTTATATCTCCAATTTCGCATTGCTTTCGTCTCAATTTTCAGGAACTATGGAGCCTTCGGCTGTCAAAGATCAATCTTCTGCTTCTGGTAAACCTTCATGGCATGTTTAGTGTGGAAAATCAGATAGCATTTGATACTATATTGGTTATGGTGTCCAAATGGTACAAATCGAGTGGTTATCATTTTGTAGTTATGTATATATCTCTATTGATAGCGGAGTTTTTTTTTCCCCTCGTATACAGGCAAAACAGCCTCAAGACTTCAGAGGTATCCACTCCGATCCACAACGAAATCCAAGGAAGAGAAACCACCCCACATTGATTCCTCAAACTCCTCTGCCCATAAAAGGTGTTTCTTTCTCTTTGGTTTTATCATTTTCCTGTTTCCATGTGTTTATATAAATTCTCTTTTGATTATTGATTTCCTAAAATTTCCAACTTTCTGCTTATATGAAATCTGTTAGCATTTATTTTTCTTTATAAATCAATAATGCTTCAGTCATTTCATT
The DNA here is from genome assembly GCA_963692815.1 of Nyctanthes arbor-tristis. Classification (NCBI taxonomy): domain Eukaryota; kingdom Viridiplantae; phylum Streptophyta; class Magnoliopsida; order Lamiales; family Oleaceae; genus Nyctanthes; species Nyctanthes arbor-tristis. The sequence continues at coordinate 24,685 of CAVNYN010213398.1, forward strand.
TTTCAGAGTAGCCAATTTATTAGTCCTTACTTCTTACTGGGTAGAATTGCTCTCAGTCTTGAAACCAGTATCATCACTAGAGACCTGTGTTTTCATTGTCTTGGCTTAACTGCATGGAAAGAAGATGCATCTCTTTTTTCTTGATCTTAGTTGCATAATTAATTTTGATATAGAATTATCATTTAGTATTTGTTTCTTGTTTTGTATATTCAGGGGAAAGCCAGTACCGAATGTGAGTAGAAGTGTTGATGTTCTTGACATATCTGACAAGAAGTCTGCTAAGCCTCCAAGAAGGCTGTCTGTTCCTTCCAAGCCGACTTCTAGCCCAGCTGCAAGAGCTGTTGGCAGTATCACCCCAATTTCTGAGACGAGGGTCAAATCTGCTGGCAAAAGTGGGAAAAGTGAAATGCCAGTTTCTGATGTTTCAAAATCATCAAATCGAAAGAAATTCAATGTTATTTCATCAGCGTCGTATTGGCTGTCTCAGATTAAGCTCTCTGAATCTGCTGCTAAGCATTCGGTTTCCCTTGGTTTCTTTAAACTTGCTTTAGAGGCTGGATGCGAGGTATAATTTTATTTTTTTGTTCTAAATATTAGGCATGAAATGTTACCTATTATGATATTCATTATGTGTTTCAAACCGTAAATGCAGCCTATACGGCTAATGAGGGCCGAGCTAAAATTGTATGCACGCCGTAGTATTCTTGAACTGGAAGAACCTTGGAAAGAACTCTTTAAGAGCTATGAAATCTCAGAGAATTTGGAGCAATCAAATGTATCGGATACTTGTTCTCAAGTGCCCGGAGAGGGAAATGACTCATCTGATGGAACTGTCAGCTCTTCGCCATCTGTAACAGATTCTGAGAACACAAAGCCAAAGGCAGGGGATGTGATTGCTGTTGGAGATGACCAAGTTAAGAAACCAAACCAAGAAATGACTCAAACTAAGGACTCTATAAAGAAGAGCCGATCTCCTTAAACAAGAATGTAACAAGCTCGAAGCCTGCTTCAGAAGTTAAGGATCGTAGCACCCAAAAGAAACCCCACAAACCGATAAAGCAGGATGCAAGTAAGAAGGGAAAGGACATGAAACAGGGAAAGAAGTCTGCCAGTAAAAATGGTAACTGCACCACTGTTTCACATTCTCTTGAATTCTTGTTTGATTGTTCTATTAACTCATAATACTTTTTAACTTTTTCAGGCCCTCCTAATCCAGCACCAAAAGAACCACTTCAAGAAAACAAAGAGAACGTGGTAAAGAATTTTACTGTAGAATTACATATTCAAGAGACTTACTGATTTTGTTAATCTCACCTTGATTTTGTTCCGTTCTTCATTCGTTTTACTACCTGATTTATGTCTTTCCTTGGCCGCTTCTCAGATGGAAGAGATGGGATTGGCTTGACAATTCACCTAATACATCTTGCTCTTGGTGTGGTTTATCAAGTATCATTTTGGTGTGGTCTTCACGGTTTTAGTTGGAGCCCTTTCATTTGTATAGGTTACAGAAAAGACTGAAAAGTTATACCACAAGCATATACTGAAGTTATATGGTGTGAAGTTTGTCATTTTCTTGTCTATTTGGTTTGAAGGACGACTTTCTTTTGTCAACAAGTACACATTATGTATATCGTTACTTCGATTGTATTTTTCATAAAAAGTACTTTCAATTGTATTTATCAGTTAAAAAGAACGTTGAGAACATGTTTCCAATTTGAAAGTTTAAGAAGAAGAAGAAGAACAAGAAAAAGACAAACAAAATAGAGAAACACCCAATAAACTAAAGAAAAAGCATTACAATTCCAGCGAAAATCAATGCATAATACCTTCTAATATACATGACAAGACACCAAACTTATAAATTATAGGAGTCCTAGAAGCTATAACAGGACATGAACTTGATTCTCACACGAAAAGTTTGATAAGGTGGAAACATTTTACTTAAATTGTAGGTTTTCGAACTCTTGCAGCATTGATTCGTTTTGCTATGAAGCAACGATCAATCTGCTGTCCAGCTTTGCTCCACACTTTCCCGAACTCTGCGATTATACTCTCGCTTATTCTCACTAAACATCCGAGCAGCTTCAGAGTTTGCAGGAGAATTAGGGTTCGGATCACATAACAATGACTGAAATGATGAAAAAGATTAGTTTAGTTAAACCCAGAAAAATTGTTCACAGAAATAAATTGTTCACATCTCTACTAGTAGTCATGACAAGTCCAATGATTCTGCACTTTCAAACTATATTCTATAATATTTCTGTGCATGCTTCAAGTGGCGAAGCATCCTACCTTTCATCAAAGTACCCTTTCATCTTCCTTTCTATTCACTTTCTGCTTATATATTATACGTCACACCAATTTATCTTAAACCGTAAATTGGGATGTTATTGAAAAACACATGGTGGGTTGAGTATCCGAACCACCAAAAAATGAGACTGCATACTGTCATATTCTAACAAGTATGGAATGATGAGTGTCCCAGATTTTTCTTTGGATAATCATCATCCAAAAAGATATCTATTTTAACTAGGGAAGAAAGTCAGACTTGAGCACCACCCAACTTTTTTAACATAAATCTGATATATCTGTAACTATTGTTTACATTAAAGAAAATGAATAACCTCAGATAATACGTTCTTGAACTAACAAGACTGCTAATCATTTAATCATGTTTAACTTCCACGAACTAAATATTTATCTTTAAGGAGGGAAAAAAAGTGTCATAATACACTATATATGCAGTTCTAATCAATAAAAAAAAGCTACTTCCAAAGAAGTATCTGATTTATCATATTATTTAGCAGTGCAGCACCTTGTGGTAAAATCTCAAGCTAAGGTCAACTGTATCGACGTACCTGGATAGATGTAAGAATAGCAGCAACATCATATATTGGACTCCACTGGTTTTGAAGAATATCCAAACATATACTTCCATCTGCATAAACTGATCAAAGGACAAATGTTCCAACTCAAGAATCAAAATACATTACACATACTTCCATCAGTGTAACTATTCAGTAGGAAAATTTCAACATGATAAGCTATGGTTTACATTAAACTTAGCATTCACTGGGGAAAATTAAAGTATATGGATCTTACTGTTGGGATGGAACATCCGAGACACAAATCGCACTGTTGGAGGCTTATTTGGGTATTCTTCAGTAAATTGGAGTGTTAACTTGAACGTACCTAATACAGTCAGAACACATTTTATGACATTTTAGTTGCACAATTTACACACTACATATCATCACTCCACTTAAAAAAAAAAAAAAATAATCTCAAAAGATCGAGTAAAAATTGCTACTTCTAATATTTTTTTTAAAAAAAAAAAAAGCAAACATTAACTTCAAAAAATTAAGAGCATCCTATTGCTGCAGCGTGTATTTTGCAATTCTTTCATGTTAGGCACATAAGATATCAAAACTTTCTGAGTATGACTCGTAGCCTGGCATAAACATACTGAAGCACATAAGAGAATATGAAGTATCCATTTAACGCTAAGGACCTCTAAAAGTGCTTTTCTTTTTCTTTTTTTTGTGTGTGTGTGTGGGGGGGGGGTGTGCTGGAAAGGAAATTATGGGAAATGTTACAAATGATATTTTATTTGCGCTTTAAAATAAAAAAATGCGTTGGCAGAAACCTAGGCTAGGAGTAAAGATTACAGGCACTTCTAGCCCAGATCATTCTAAAATTGTTTCACATCTAGTTAAAGCATATAAACAGTAAATATTCTCTTTATTGAGCATCTTTTTGTATCTTCTGGTGAAGATTAGAGAGCGCTGCAATTAGGATGAAAGAATATATTTTAGTCTGAATTGCATGTGTAAGGTTGTGAACTTCGCATGGTGAAGAAATGCAAATGAGCAATCAGTAATCGCTACGTCTTCCATGATCTTTATCTTGAATACACAACACACTAAATAGTGGCATCCTATTATTACATGTTGCACGAGGATTATCCATCTAGTAAATTGTAAGAATAAAGGAATACTGAGGAAGATTGTTTCCAGTAACAAGAGTAGAATAAAACAAAGAGTAATGCCACATTGGAGGCCACCTAGACTTACACAGCATTATTCTAAAACAAAATGATAGTGAGATAAACAGAACGGCAAAACTCACCTCCATCCCAAGGTGTATCATCAGGACTGCAAATAAGCAAAGATAAAAAAAAATGAAAAGAACAAAATAGAGCACTTATGAAAAGATTACTTGTCATTGATTAAAAGCAGAATCTTCTAGCTATAATAATGAAAAGACTATTTGACACTGATGAAAAACAAAATCTTCAAGCTTACCCGAATATAACCGCATTCCAGAGCATAATATTGTTGTCTTGAGGGGCACCGCTAATACCTGCAGGGGGATCCTGCTGCAACCTCTTGAAATCCCTCATAAGCCTCTTCCTAGCCGGAGTTGACATCCTACCTATCCACTTATCAGAAGAAAAAACCCCATTAATTAATCTAAAACCAGAAATGGAGAAAAACAGCAAAAGAATCTATCGGATAACTTTCGATGAGCAATCTAAATGAACTTAATTTGCAATCAAGTAGATCCTACACACAACACAACAATTCACCATAACAGAAAAACCAAGTCTGAGTTGTATTTTCTGCTAAAAGCATAACATAATTCCTGAAACAACTAAATTTGGGTAATTCAGCCCAATTTAGCACCTGATGACTTTTTATGAGATAGCCTCAAGAATTCATATCAAATACATAAACCCAAAATTAAGAAGGAAAAAAATTGAAGGGTTCCTACCTGTAACAGTCAAGATTCCAGAACAGAATCAAGATCTACAATAAAGTAGTCAATTCAAGCAAAAAAAATGTAAAATCAAGAAGATTTACATGGACATCTAAGTACCTGTGAGCGGGCTGAGAAGGCCTTTAGGTTCAGGGGGTGGAGCTTGTGAATCGAAGTAAAGAGAACAAATAGAATTTTTTTTTTTTTTTTTTATATTTATTGTTGGCTGTCTGTAATTGTCACACTGTCGTCCCCACTGGCACTCGCAATCCACTTGCATATAGATACGTATCTGGACATCTTTTTAGAAATTCAATCTAATCTACAGTCATACAGTCATGCATATATAGTGTGTGTATATATATATATATATAATATAATATAACAAATAAATAATTATTATATTTATTTCCATGCTGGATGATTTGATCAATCCGCAATAAAATCAATACAAGTTGGTATCATCATAATATGGAGCAAGAATAGGAATAAAGACTGATTATAGGGAGAATTATAAGGAATTGAAAAAGAAAATGATAAATTAGGTTTTAGCTTATGAAATGAGATGAAATTTGTTTTAATAAAAAGAAAAAGAAAATGACACATTAGAAGCAATCAAAAATTTAGGACGGATTTTTTTGTGATAAATATTTTTAATTTTTAATTACTTAAGAGCATCTACATTAATAGTACTACAGTAAGTTGTTAATAGAGTTGTTAATTAACAACTCTAAAAAAACTATATTGATGGTGTTAAACTAGTTGTTAAAAGTATTTAATTTAACAAGTTAGTTGTATTGTTAAAGTTAACAATAAACTTAACACTTTATATGATATTATTTCTTTTTTTATTTTAATTAAATTGAAATTGACCCACCCATTGACTATTGAGTTGATAATTAAATTTAATATTCTTTAGTTAGAGTGACCAATATATCACAAATTAATAGTTAAATTTAAATTACTTATATATATTTTAATAATCATTAAAAACTCTACTTTTTGTTTATATAGATAGTTAATTTTAATACTATCAATGTAGATACTCTAATAGCTTACCGGATATATTTCTTTTTGAAACAAAGACTAAAATGTCACTGTTGCGGGGTTCAAGAATTGGACCGAAATGCACATACACGAAATCTTTGTATTAATTCTTTGGTGGGTTAATTTCACAAATCGTCCCCAACCTTTGGGTTAAGAATCGGTTTCGTCCTCAACATTTTTTAAGACACACCACAGCCCCAACCTTTCAAAAATGCACACAAATCGTCCGTATTGCTACTATTCAGCCAAATTTTTTTGAAAAAGACGATTATACCCCCTATAAACATTTTAAACTTTTTTTTAAAAATGGTTAAAAATAATAAAAAACTAAAAAAACCCACCCACCCAACCCCACCCCATGTCTCCCTTGCTGCCAACAATACTGCCGGCGGCCGGAATGGTTCATTCCGGCGGCCAAAAAGGGGGGTGAATCCCCCCCACATTTTGCTGCCATTTCTGGCACCAAAATGTTGCCGGAAATGGCAGACATTTTCAAAAATGGGGGGGTGAATCCCCCCCAATGGCAGCGAAATGGGAGGCCCCCCCATTTCGCTGCCATTCTGGCAGCAAAATGATGCCGGAAATGGGGGGTGAATCCCCCCCCATTTTGCTGCCAGAAATGGCAGCCATTTCCAGCAGAAATGGGGGGTCAATCCCCCCTATTTCGCTGCCATTTCCGGCAGAAATGGGGGGGTGAATCTCCCCCCCATTTCGCTGCCATTTCTGGCAGCAAAATGCTGCCAAAAATGGCAGCCATTTGGTTGCCATTTCCGGCAGAAATGGGGGGGTGAATCCCCCCCCATTTTGCTGCCAGAAATGGCAGCGAAATGGGGGAGATTCACCCCCCTTTTTGGCAGCCGGAATGAACCATTTCGGCGGTAAGGGAGACGTGGGGTGGCCTGGAGTGGGGTGGGGTGGGGTGGGGTTTTTTATTATTTTTAAATATTTTTTAAAAAAATTTAAAATATTTATGAGGTGTATAATCGTCTTTTTCATAAAAATTTGACGGAATAGTGGTAATAGGGACGATTTGTGTGCATTTTTGAAAGGTTGGGGGTTGTATTGTGTCTTAAAAAAAGTTGGGGACGAAACATGTTCTTAACCTAAAGGTTGGGACGATTTGCGAAATTAACCCTTCTTTGGTATTCATATTAGAAACTTTCATGTGAGTAAGTTAAGACAGAATGCTAAAAATATAATAATTTGCTTTACTATTTATCGGCCCAAATATAGCCGGCCCAGTTCAAATAAACAGCTTGTTATTGAACCTTGCCCCCTCCCTCCACACTTCCGATTTCGCTCCTCCTCCCCGCCGCCAACGAAGAGCCACCGCTGCCAATGTCTTTACTAGAAATAATTACAAAGGTTTCATCAGCTGCCCCGAACAACCCTGACCTAGAGTCCGACTACCCGATTGTGCTCAACCCAGATCCTATTCTCCTTAAACTAAAGCCTGAAACCGATGAAGGGAAAAAGGGAAACCCAGTTAAACGGGTTAAAGGCTGGGAAGTATGGCAAATTGATGCAGATGTTATAGAATCAGGGCAAACATTTTTCAAGAAGTTGAAGAGAAAGTTGAAAAACACAAGTACTTTCAGTAAAGACGAATTCTTGGGAATGTTTACTTCTTACCTGGAGAAAATTGGAGAAAAAATTGGGATTTTCATAGGATTAGATAAGTCCCACGAAGGTTATGCTGTTAAGTTGGTTGAGAAGGTCGGGCTTGAAATGGGTAGAGATGTGAAGGGCTTGATTTTGGAGGCTTGTATTGCTTTGGAGGCTTGGGATATTTTGGAGAGTATGATAATCAATGGCCTTGTTGAACATTTGTGTACATCGAATTTGGTTAACAATTTGATAGAGAAACGAAGGGCAGATTTAGTTGTTTTGTGTGTGAAGCATTTGTCTGATCTTCAGACATATGATTTGATGTGCATTTTAAAGTTTTTTCTAATGCCTCCTCGAGATGGATACGCGACTCTAGTTAGTGTGAGGAAGGAGTGGGAGAACCAAGCATTGTTAGCCATTGAGAAGGCGAATGACAGGGGACTTGGTGGGAAACAGAAGTTGGCTAGGGAGGCGTCGATTTTGCTGATGGTGGCACATGATGAATTTACCGTCTCAGAGTTGTGCTTGCATTACCTGGTTGCATCTCGGAATCTTGATGATGTAATCTTTTCAGCTTGTGTTAGTAAGTTGAATGGTGAGGAGATGATGGCTTTGATTAAGTATTTGGGGAAGTGGCTGAGGAAATATGAGAGATTTCCTCAAGTGATTCCTTGTCCCAAGGGATCATCTTTGTTGGGGTTGAAGGCTTGTGATTGGGTTCCGTCTCTTGACAACATTGTGACATGTCTTGGAGTGGTTGTGGATGAACATTTCTCTTCTTTGGTCTTGCTTTCGGAGTTTCACAAGGAGTTGAGATCTTTAGAGGAAGTGGTTAGTTCCTTAGCTGCTGAAGCCGGACTTTGTGGTTCTTTGGCAAATTTGATTGAAAGATTTAGAGGTGAACAACAAGGTATGTTACTGAACTTGGCGGTGCATTTTACGGCGTAATGTCTTCTTTTAATTTATGCTATTACTAGTGCATGGAGCATATTAAACTGTTTTTCAATGGAGGAATAAAAATTTAGATATAAGCCGTTGGTGTACCATACCCCCCTAGAATATATATTGACGCTAGTTGGTAATGTCATAACCATAATGTCTTAACCATGTATCTTGTAGCTTCACTTCTAGTATCCTATACTAAGTTGGAATATACTCTAGGTATTGCCTTCACCTACATGTCATAGCAGGTTCAAATATGTTGAATTTCACATTGGTTATTTCTCTTCTGTTAAATGTTGCCAACTTTAGGAGGCCATCTTTCTCCAGTTAGACAGGATTCTAAGTTTTCATCTTTTGAGTGAGATTTTTAGAAGTATGCCATTAGTTAATAGGCTCATTGCAACCTATTGAATTAAAGGAGAATAGAGGCTCTAATCTCTGCTCCAACAAGTGACTGGTCACTTCAAGCATCACATGCTCAACCGTGCAGACCAAAGTGAACACTTGCCTAAGGTTTTGTTCCATGCTTTTGAGAAAAGCAGAGTAGATTTTGTATTAAAAATGTTAAGCAAGTTCTTCCCAATTGTATCGTCTGAATGAAGACAAAACCAGCTGCTTTACAGGTGATCCTTATGAATAATGTTATGACTCTTAATTTTCCTGTTTAGATATTGACATATTGTCTTTGACCATTTGTCTCAATGCCCCTTCAGGCTTTTATGTCAGTGCCATTTTGGGTGTAAAGCTTATAGAAGTTAAATGATAATTAAAGGGATGATGAAAGCTTGTATATTGCACTCATATAGGTAGTATAAATTCCATAGTTGTGACCATTGGAAGCTGTCTGTTTGCTCTATATTATGGCAGAATCTAGCTTATTATAAGTAGACCAACACTAAGGAAAAAAAATCAACTGAGATTGGAAAAATCCATTAAACAAAATGGAATAATAGGGATATTTTGCTGAAAAGTGATCTGTTTTGTCGCCATAATAAATCCTCATGAAATTTCTGTTTTTTTTCACCTTTTCTATTGGAATATTGACTAATTAAGAATTATGGATTTGAGGTAGGATAAACTTGTTGATAAGGAATGTTGGATATGAATATACTGCATAGGTTTTGCTGCATCTTTGAATTGCTAAATGGTCAAAGAAAGATGAAGCAATTGGTGACCTGTTTATCACACATTGAATCACATGATGCCATGCAGAAAAGTTCAGAGTCCTAATCTTAAAATGCTAACGAAGCATATATATTGGCTGCTGATATAATAAAAATTAAAATATGGAATCCTTAATAAAAACTATACAGTTCGAGAAGAGAAATGACCCTTTTTGCTACTGTGCTCATGTTTGCAAATGAGTTTATTTGCATTTTTGTTGTTGTATTCTTTATAAGGAGCAAATATAGATTTAGGTTACAGCTTCTGGAATAATACTTAGTTTCTTTTTATTAATTCTCTTAGTCATTTGATAGACTTGAACCTGGATACTTGATGATTTCTTTAATCCTTAAAAAACTATGGGGATTGGGGAGGGTTTTTAATTTTTCGTTCAAATCTTAATCTTCTTTTCTGTACATGTGGCTTTCCAAAGATGCTAAAATGACCAGCTAGCTCTTCCTAGAGTACGATGATTATGTGACTTAGTTTGATTGGATCTTGTAATTTGAAGAATCCATTATAAATTTTCTCATTTAGTGTAGACACCTATGAGAGTTATCTTCTGAATTTTTAATTAGGATGGGTTGTTTACCATTAGGATTTAGGATGTCTATGGATTGTTAAAAACTATACTGGCATATGTAACTTTCTATCTCTTGTATTCATGAACGATGGAAAACTGCCTAAAATGCATGAAGTTTCTTGGTGGCATCAGTTGTCAGTACTAATATGGCAATGTGAAAAAATCTCATTTTGCAGGGAAGTCTCCATAATGCTCGATTATTTGGCTTCTTCAAGATGGATGGTCCATTATATAGCTATGCACGGGCTGTTGTCAGGAGTGTCAAATTGACGATGCTAAGTTCTCAAGAATTATGGCAGCATTTAGCCAAAGATAGGGCACTTTGAGTTGGTGGATGAATATCCAGATTGCTAGCATGTTTGTTTGTAACAATATTTGTGCTTAAAATTTCTTGATATCTCTTACTTTTAGTCATTTTCCCCTGCAGTAGGATCTTTAGCTATTTTGCAGCCATTCTCGGCCACCGGGCATTTTTGATAATCTGATACCCCCGCCCCCCTTCCTCTTTTTTCTCAATCTCTGGTAATATGACGGAATGTTGTTTATTCATATGTCAAGTTCTTTTTCACAATTAACTGTTAAGTTTTTATGGAAAAAACTTTGCAATAGGATACTGGTTGGAACAAGTGTTATAGTGGATAGATATTCACATCTCGGACCAAAGGTCTTGAATTGGAATCATACCTACCCCTACCCCTCCCCTTGTATAAAAGAACTTCGTATAAAAAAACTTCATAACATGATAGAATAAGGAAAAGGTAGGTTGCAATGGAGGAAACTTTACATCGTAAAGTTAGTTTCATAAGGATGATAATAACGGCCACTTTTTGAAAAGTTTCCATCCGCATATCTCCCTCTGTAGAAATTTTCCATCTATTTTTTTTGAAACCTTGCAATTCATTTTCACCGTAAAAAGGCGGATTGCAACTGCTCGAGTTTAGGACAAATCAGTTCTGGCTGGCCCCCGCCCAGTGAAACTTCTTATGACCACCGAAATTTGGCACAGATCAAGTTAGGTTGGGATTTTGACCCGTTTAGTTATCCCTTTAAATTTTTCATATTTTTTTCCTTTTTTTTTTTTCAGATTTTCTATTTGTTTTTAATTTTTTTTTATTTAAATGGGATTGGGTTGTTCGGATTGAGGCCAACCCGATCCGACTTGTCCCAAACCACCAACCCACGGGAGTGGAAAAATCTTCCCTGTTCGGATCAAGATCCTATGAGTTTATGGTCAGTTTAGCTTAAGTTGCTACCTTTATAGGAGAGAGTCTTCAATAAGAAGGTCTTATATGTCTATATTCTCATCTATTAAATCAATGACATGTAGGATTGTGTGTCATTTGAACTTTTCTTTACTTTTCTCTCTTCATTAATTGTTTTGGCTTTATTTTTAATTTTTTTTGTATCAATTAACTTATCTAAATGTGCAAGCATATTCCCTGAGCTCATAATGTCATTGCTCATACTTTAGTGTCTTTTGCTATTCAGTCACGTTCGATTTCTCTTTTGTTTAATTGTATGCCAACTTTCATTTCTCCATTCGTGAGGAAATTTTTTAATGAATGAAATATTACTTTTCAAAAAAAAAATATATCTAAATGTGAATCTAATAATTATAAAATAATAATAAATAACGTTAATTAATAATTTGGAAAGTGAATTAACTTGAGTAATTATAATATCAACCAAACTTCAACGACGAATTAATTTATTCATAGCAAGAAAAATTGGTAGAAATTTTTAATGAAATTTTGAATTTTTGACTCCAAATTTACAGGACGTCATCTACTAATTGATGAAATAATAAATATATAAACGCAATAAGAGAAAAATATTTGCAAGACAAGTGTGATAATTTGCAAATTTAAATTTTTTTTGTGCATTTCAAGTGTGACCCATGTTAAAAAAATAAAATTAGAAAAACATTTTTAGCATTGAAAACCCACTTTTATTATTATGTGATAATGTAAATATATTTATCTTCAAAAAATTAATTTTTTAGTTTTCTAGTGAAAAAGAAATGGCATTGAAAATTTCTATCAATTTTGCTTGAGTCAATAACAATTTAATTTGACGCCTAAGTTTAGTTGATTTTATAATTACTCAAGTTTATTCTCTTTCCAATTTATTTAATTAATTGTTGTTCATTATTTTGTAATTATTAGTAGTGTTATTTATGGGTGTAGTATAATTAATGAAGAGAGATAAGTAAAAGAAATTTAAATGACACACAATCTTACTTGTCATTAATTTAGTAGAAAGTTTTACTATGTAAATATATAGAACTGTCATGCTGAAGTTGCTCTCTCGGCCATGTTCAATTTTGGGGGGAAAAATCATAATAATAAAGAGACACTTAAAAGAAATTAGGGTGTACCTTGAAGGAAAAAGAAAAAGGAAGTTAGGGTGAGCCAAAAAGGCTTAAAAAAGCCGTCCAGAAAACAAAACCCAAACAAAACCCTTTGGAAGAGGAACACCAGTGCCGGAACGCTTCCTGCGGTTGAACCCGAAACGGGTTTACATCCGGAATCGCCAGTAGAACATGGAGTCAGTTAACAGAACTGAAATTCCCAATGTGCAAAATAGTGCGGAAGAGGAGCAGAAGCAGAATTCGAAAAGGAAGAAGAAATTGAAGGAAGAAGAGTTGAATTTACTGGGCTGCCGAATAGATGGAATATCAATAGCGGGGCACGAGACTTGTGTGATACTCCCCACTCTCAATTTAGCATTTGATATTGGCAAGTGTCCTCAACGCGCCGTCTCCCAGCAATTCCTCTTCATCTCCCATGGCCACATGGACCATATAGTAATTCCATTCTCTCCTTTATATGTATCCCTGTTTGATTTATTTTCTCTGTACTCTATTCCACTTCATTTGTGTACTCTTGCTTTCGGTGTTTTGTCCGTCTTACAACTGCTGACTTGCTGGTGTATGCTGATTTTCAAGTTTCTAGCGGAATATATGTAATGTGTATATTGGTTAATCCAGCAGTAAACTTTTTATAAAGATCAGCCTTCATTAATATGGTTGTCCAAGTATTTGGTGTCATGCAGAGGCATGTACAGAAAATAAAATTGTCTACAGGTCTAAGGCTCTATTCCTGGAAGTGGCAGCACTTGCATAGTTGCTCAGCCTATGATTCTCCACTTAGTTTTTAAGTTTTAAAGTATGTTATCTTGTTTCATGGATCTGTTGATAGAATGTTTCATTCTACTCGATAAGAAGATGCTGCCATTACATTTTGCTTTTATTTACAAGAGAGTGCTGTTTATACTTTTTGGTTCCATATCCTAGGGAGGACTACCAATGTATGTTGCTACCCGTGGCTTATATCAAATGGCACCTCCAATAATTATTGTACCAAAAGTCGTAAAAGAAAGTGTGGAAAAGATTTTCAAAGCTCACAGGGCAATGGACCAATCCGAGCTTAATCATACTTTAATTGGCTTGGATGTGGGTAATATAGATTCCCTTACCTGTGCTTCATAATTTTGCTAAACCTCTCTATAAAACATGCTTAACTGTGATTTTGTAGGTGACGAATATTACGTAAGAAAAGACCTCAAAGTGAGAGCATTTAGGACTTACCACACCATCCCAAGCCAGGTCATCATCGGTTCTCCATAGCTGTAATTGGAATTCATTTTCGTAAATGTAAATCTAATATGGAGATTCTTGAGGATTGGCTTTGGTGGGTAACAGGGTTATATAATTTATTCAGTGAGACAGAAACTTAAGCAGGAATATGTTGGACTATCTGCATCAGAAATAAAAGAATTGAAGCCATCAGGCGTGGAGGTACATCTTGATTATTGCTTCTAGTGGAATTTTATAAATTTGTATTGGCAAATTGTTATGCAATCTTGTATGTTATATGGTGAAATTTTATATTCTGATTGCAAGTTAAAATATCAGTAGAAAATGAATTTGAAAAATTTTGACGTGTGGTGTTGCAGTTTATCTTTTCGGAAGTAAAATATTGCGTTAGATGTAGTTGTAGAACGATCTTGCTGTATGAATTTTTTAGAAAGATTTCCATGTGTTTATTTTCTGATTTGATTTCTTTATTTGCTTGAAATATGATTTTAGCCATTTTAACTGCAGAAAGTATGGTATTGGTTTTAGTATGTTTACTATTAAAAATTTGTGCACCAGAACAAAAACCATAGCTTATTCTAAGATTGGACGGGTACTTTGTGCTCCGGAACAAAAACAAAAGCCTATACTAAAATTTGGAAGGGTAAATCTTTCTTTAAAGACAAATGATTTTAACTGTGTGGAAGATAAATATGTACTACATGTAAGTACAAAAATTTACATTTTGATTATATAATTTAAAATTAATTTTGTGGAAGATGTTTGCTCTTGATGTTTCCGACATATAATTTGTAGTCTATTAGATCATTTTTTGTTTTCAATTGAAAGTTCTGGGGATATTTCCTTGCTATCTTCCTTGCTTATGATTAGCTGGAAATGTGCAAAATTGTGTTTATGTCTAGGCATCTAATATATCTTGTTTGTCCCACGAACATTTTTGAGGAATAAAAAATTAAAATATACAGCATTACCTTCCTAAACTTTCAATATCTTGAATGACATTAAATTTGGTGTCTCAATATTCTGTTTTACTCGTTGCTACTGTCACATGTTTAATGCTTGTAATATCCGTGTTCACTCTGCTCTCCTTCGCTCTTCCGATCTCAAATAACTGAAACTGGTGTATTTCTCCTAGAAAAGGAGAAGCATAGTGAGTAAATAATATGAATCTTTTTCCCTCTTCTTGGGTTATCAAAATTATAATATTGTTTATGCCATATTCTCTTTCATCGGTATCAGAAACTCAAATTGGTCTATTTCTCTAGAGTCAGTTAGAAACTGAAAAGAACAACTGATTTTTCCAATGCTTTTTTCCCCTTAATGTCAGAAGATGATTTTTCCAATGCATTTCTTGCTCTCTTCTTCTGGATTATGTTGAAAAATACTTGTAGTTATATTCTCTAGTTGTCACAATCTTTTTGATGAAATTTTATATAAAGCTGCATATAACGTGATTGAATATTCCCGTTTATCAGATCACTAACACAGTAACGTCGCCTGAAATTGCATTTACGGGAGACACTATGTCGGACTTCATTAGGGATCCTGACAACATTGATGTCTTAAGGTCAAAGATACTTATTATGGAGGTAAATTTCTGTGACCATCCCTTTCGTGAGAGGCCCATGAGGGTTTCATTTGAAGGGAAACAATAATCATCAAATCAGTATTAACTGCTCTTATTTTAATGACTTCGTGTTAGTGTGTGCTTCTATTCTAACTTACATTTTACCAAACTAAAGTGTGATCAGTTTGTGGTAAAAGATTTGCTAAGCATATGAATGTCAGAAAATGTATTTGACCATTTTGTAAACTTGTCTATTTCTATTGTGTATCTAACTGTCCATACACAATTGGCATGTGATGAAAGTAATGACCAACTGATGGTGTTATGGAAATAATGAGATATATAATTCATCTTGTGCATTACATTTACTTATTATTCATAACTCCTGTGTTTTGATTCAAATATAAAATATCTTATAAAATATGAATTGCTGACTGAAATTAAGAGAAGGAAACAAAGCTAGGTGAAATTTTTGTTGCATCAAGTGTGTTTCTTTTGGGGGAATAAATTTTCACGTCAATATGTATTGCGTATGATTCTTTTCATTATAGTATTTTGGAAATAAAAAAAAAAGGTGCTAGATGTTATCAGAAAATGTTTAGGAAAAATATGCCCTCTGGAATTCAGGAATGAAATACAAGATCTTAGCAACTTGTAACTTGAACCTATTGCCATCATATAAGTGGGGATCCTTGTATTTTGCTTTCTATAGTTAGTAACAAATGGATTTCTTTATTCATTTTTTCTCGTTTCGGATTTTCTAATTTAGAGCACCTATGTTGAGAACTCAACAACAGTGGCGGCTGCAAGAGAGTATGGACACACTCATTTGTCAGAGGTTAGTGATCAAATGCCTTCGCATTTTCTTTGTTTCTCATCTGTAGTTACTCAGTTATTTATTCTTTCGGATCACTGATTATAGTTTCTATTGCTTGTTTACTATACACCGCCAGATTATCAGTTGCGCAGACCAGTTTGAGAATAAAGCAATTCTTCTAATCCACTTTTCAGCTCGTTATCAGTGAGACGTAAGTTGATTTGCCAAACTCAAAGCATACATATTGACATTATATGCATGTAAAATGAACAACTTTGTCAACTATTCTTTAACATAGGATGTGTTCACAGACCATGCATAAGTAAGTTTATTTTATAAGTGTAGTGTGTCGTTGAGTTAATTTCATTCTTAATTTCTTGTTCTTATTTTTCATTTTGCTGAATTATTGTAGTGAGGACTTTGATTGTTAATATATCACTGTTATAATTTCTTTCAAAGGACAGCATAAATAGCATGGTATGTTTGAAAAGCAGCTTTTTAAGGATCCTTGTGGCATTCCCAATATTTGATAGATCAGAAATAATAGACTTCCCTTACAAGCATTGTATGAGCCCCCAAACTACTACTTCTTCGTTGATTTATTTATTTTAAATTAAAGATATGGAGAGATTTACTTACGGTAGCGTCGAAAAACAAATTCACCTTTTTACCTTAGTGTAGAGGTTCTTGAATGTCATTTCAAAGAGGAAGATAAAGGAAATTACATAATGAGAACATTACATTGAAATGGGGGACTGCACAGTTTACTCAGTCAAGGAGAATGTAACTAATCCTGGTTCTTCTTCCTCAGGTCATTGAGGATGCTATTTCTGCTTTGGCTCCACCTTTGGCAGGACGAGTTTTGCACTAACTAAAGGTTTCTAAAGTGCGAAGAAGCTTGAGTTACAGTTTCTTTCGACTTTGTTATTTTTATCCCAAATTTCTGTAACTTGCAATTCTTCCGTTCAGTACTCTCTTTTTATCCTAAAAAATAAAAATTTAGCTTTTACAGCATCTTATAACTTATTACTCAAATCATATACCTTGTTTTTGGAACTCTGGGCATCTCCAGAGTAGCAAAGCTTCCCTATCGGCATGACTTACACTTTAACTTGCAATTCTTCTGTTCAGTACTCTCTTTTTATCCTAAAAAATAAAAATTTAGCTTTTACAGCATCTTATAACTTATTACTCAAGTCATATACCTTGTTTTTGAAACTCAGGGCATCTCCAGAGTAGCAAAGCTTCCCTATCGGCATGACTTACACTTTAGCTCAACAATCAAGCATAGACTGATATTAAATATCAATAAACTCTCATTTCAGGGGGAACAAAAGTATCAATAAACTCATAGCACATTTTCTTGATAGATTATTGTTTATACTCATATAACTCTCTCTTAGGATATGCAAGAAGAAAAATGAAAATTTGCCCTAGTACAGTAACAAGCAATGCTATCTTCCCCTTACTTTCTAGTTCCCAGTTAAATGTTGATGGCAGTAATATTCGGATCATTGATTCAGTATTTATCATCTGAACCTCCTGATCACCAGATGATGATGTGTACTTGAGTGTCGTGCCCACAAGAAATAATGCAAGAAGTTCAATCCACTCAATATGCACATTAACCAGTAAAATCTCTCTAGGTGATAGTAGTTCAAGTTACTGCCGTAGAGCCACGGCTTTCGGTTGAAAGCCCTGGTGATATCGTTGACTATCGAGACGAGCACCGAACTCAGATAATAGCCCATGGCTAATGAAGCCCAAGATAGAGATGTTGCTAATGATCTGATGCTAAGTAGTGCCTCTGTGAAGAAGAAATCCATCATACCAGCCAAGCTGAATAGATCAGCTGACCCAAGGAATAGGTACTGAAGAGCCACCCAAAGAAATGTAATCGGTAGAGGTTCAGTCGAATTCACTAGGCCGGATTCTAGTGCCACTCTCTTTCGCTTCATCTCGACCAAAGCTGCAACAGCCATGGCCACATTGAAAGAATCAGGCCGGTCCCAATTCGTTGTAAATGAGCAATCCCCATTTCAGTGTTGGTCACCTTTCTGAAAATTGGTAAGATGACATGGTTATAGAGTGGGACGAGTATCATTATAAACAGCACTGGAAACACCGGAAGAGAAGCGAGTTCCTCCGGCTTCTCTTCTGGTGTTTCAGTGCTGTTTCCGATTTTAGTGTTCATGGTGGCCGCTTGTTGGACTGAAAAAGTCGAGAGCTGAGCAAGACAGCAGTTGAGCATGATAGTTGACATAAATATTGGCAAGATCTTGATGACAGTTTTAACTTCTTCAACTTGTTTTATGGTGCATTCGAGCCATGAAGATGCTGATGAGCCTATTGATGCTCTATTTAGAAACTTGAGATCATCCGTTGCACTCCGGATTTCTGTCCTACCATGTTGTTCTTCCTCGTCATCCTCAGTTATATCTGACGAGATTGTGCTCATGTTCGCTATCGCATTGCCGGAGTTCCTAGAAACCCGAGCATTATAAATTGCAGCCACCAAAACCTGTTGTAGACAACGTATGATAATACTTAGTACTCTCAAATCAGGAGTATTAAACGTGCAAGAATTTTAGCCTTTACCTTAAAGATTGTTGTGATAGGGTTTCCACGGGGAATTTTAATCCTGTAATAGGCTGACCCAAGGAGGAAAACTGGTATTGAGATCAATATGGCTAAAGTGGTGATTCCGAAACCCCAATGCCAGCCCTTATTATCTTCAATCCACACCACAAATGTGACTGCTACCCGTGCTCCACAAGAGAGGCAAAAAACATAATAATTGAAGAACGTCGATCTTTGCTTCCTTCCATGTGAGGAATGTTCATCAAATTGCTCGTCTCCATGTGGAGGAAGCGAGCCTTTTATACCTCCAACACCTAGTGCTACCAAATAGAGCCCTGCAAATAACAATACTGATCTTCCCCCCTCAACTTGTTCACATGGAATGTTTCAGTTTACTGATGTGCAGACTGGAGGTTTCAGTGAAGGTATCTGAGCTTGTAGTGTGTGTATCAACAGACCCTATTCGAATTGACAGTCGACAGTACGTTATGCAGTGTCAAAGACCGAATAATGTAATCAAGTATGTATAGGTCGACGCATCTAAGAAAACTGTGTCTGTGCATAAACTACAAGGGACAGATCGAAAACTGATGTTAGTCGTGGAAATTTGTAGAGAGCATCGAGTCTCAATACTCTTGGCGTATAGAAAAATTTTCGCCTAAGAATTAGAATAAGGCAAAGAGCAATAATACTCCATTAGCAGGCATATTCTGAATCCAGAGAATTTGATTGGACAATGAGGGCCATAATGGTTTAATTATGGCCCCATCATTTATTGCTTTCACGCAGGTACTTGTATCTTCTTGTGCTTTAGGCAAGTAAAACAAATGTTTTGAGGCTGGCTATGCTCCCCATTTTTCTTAGCAGTATCAGAAAATTTGTGTTTGCCTTTGTCATTTTCTAGTGAGTTTGTTTTTTGTTCTTGCAAGAAATCAGTTTATTGATAATAGAGGGTTGTGCATGCATATTGCGGAAAACATTTTGGGAACCTCGGAAGCACTCTTACCATAAATTCAGTTGTTGCACTAATCAAATATATGCAGTAAGTGGCAATGTAGGCATCAGATAAGAAGCCACCGAGGAGCGCAAGAAGGAAGGCGGTGCCCATGAAGTTTGTAACCATGTTGGCTGAAGCAGATGGCGAAAAATGCATGAATTTCGATAGAGAAAGAACCAAGTTGCTTGCATTTGCCAGGTATGCTAGGTTCTCCAAGACTTCCACTACTGAAAGATTTTAAAAGGAAGATGATTAACAACTAAATTCCTATGATTTTACAATACCTAATATTGTCCATGACTGGATAAAAAGATGAATAGTATTTTAGTGTCTTTCATGTTACCAAATAACCCAAAATTTTCACTGACCTAAAACAAAAGAGGCCGCGAGTATGCCCCCATGACGGCCTTTGAGAGCTGGTCTATTTCTCCAGTCTCTGTAACCTACCCACAGATTCAGTTGCTGCTCCTTATCCTACGGCAAGAACAGAGTAAAACGTTGAAGAAACAATTTAATTCAATAGAAGAGCCATTACGGAAAAGAGAAAACGGTGAAGGAGTTAACCATCTTTTGTTCCAACAATTATGAGATCTCTTGCTGTGTGAACCTTATCAGAGAGTGCTTAGTCTAAGCAGCATCTCCCTTCAGTAGCAGCATTAATATACTCGGAGAATTGGGTTGTCATATTTGAATGGAAAAATCTGGACACTTTGAAAGGGACTTAACATTCACATCACCTTTGCCTCAACTTAATCATCATGTGGTTGGCTTGTACCCATATATATTTTTTATATGCATGAAAACATGGTAATTCTTTGAAACAAACTTAGTGACTTCTACTTAAAAGCGTTATAAGCTTAGCCAAACATGCAAGTTAACTGGCTACTTTGTCCAGATAGCTTAAACAATACTAGGAGAAGAACTCAAATAGAATGGTCGAATGATCATAGTGCGACCTTCCAATGAGGAGCAGCCACCTGATGGGCTCGGAGTTAGCTTCCACCTTACCGGGTTAAAGTGAACCACCCAATAAAGTGGCGGTTATTCATTAGATGGTCGCACCATGCAACATTATGTGATTCACTGATTTGGACCCGCACCGTAGTGGTGAGACCACATTATGTATCAATCTTCAAGAGACTGCATACAACTTTGTCTTGTCCCACTCTCTTTACTGTCCCCATTAAAAGCCTTAATATATAAAAAGGAAATATTCTATTTTTTTTGGATATTGGCTACTCTAACCATGATATTATTATATTGCTTTGATATCCAATTACAGTTTCTTTTTTTGGGGCTCCTGAAGTAATTATCTGATGAATTGCCATCCATCATGTATGTGAATTAAATGTGTATCATTTTCATTTTGGGCCCTTGGATGTTTGAATTCTTTGTATCATTTAAATGTGTGGATGAGATATCATCTAACTGCTTGGTTTGGATACCTTGAAAAGGCCTGCGTTGTATCTAGCACTTACTTTCCACCTACAACCTGTTACAAACTATTTGACACTAGTGTTCCATTCTACTTGTTTGGCCATGTCGAGAAATTTGTTTCCTATCCACTGTGACATTGTCTCGAGGCCCTTTTTTCTATTAATTTTATCTTCAACCATTAAACAATCTCAGGTTTTGTCCAAAAGGAAAATTTTTTCTGCCCTTTTTTCTTTTAAATTTTAAACCACAGTTCTAAGGAATAAATAATCATGATAAAATATTGTTAACAAGAAGATTTTTTTCACTATTTTTTCTTAATATTGTGCTGTATATCTAATAAATGTTAATGATTTGTACAAATGGATCAAGCACTGCCTTTAAATGCATGCCAAAAAGATTCTGATTCTATTGGTTCGCCGGTTGCTGGTAAGCTCCATCAGAAGGGCTAGAAGTGTACTGGCAAATCGAGTGAGAAGACGAGTTCTGATTGTTCCTGTCATGATCAACATATGGTTAACTTGTCAAACCCCACCTTCACTTTTTATCTTGTTAAGTAGCTAACGCAACTTAAATCAGATTAGCTTATTGTTATCTAATGGATTCAAGAGCTGGAACTCTAACAGCCTATCTTAGTGGAAACTCATCATATGCAGCATCGTCTTTCCAACTTTTCAAGTGCTCTTTCCCCTTGTAAGTGGATCTTCTCATAATTCTTTGTTTTTAGAGGTTACATGGGCATAGTTAGAGCATTACCCTGTAATAATTAATCCGTGCTGGCACCTTCCTATTAAGGGAATCTGCACCAAATGTCCTCCTCTTTTCAAGGCGTTTGTGAAAATGTTTATCTTGAATGGTAATATATCATTTTTTTCTTTCTTGGAAGCAGGTAAAATGTCATTTATGTCATTTTGCAGTACAACCATAGTGCAGCCACTAATGGAGAACCGCAATTTTGCAGGCGTGGCCCGACCCCCGAGGGTTGGGGCAGCAACAAAATCAGGGTTTGCAGACAAGTATTGGGGTTGGGGTGGATCAGGGTAGGTGGTAAGGAGATGAATTTGGTTAACATTTTAGTTTTCAAAAATTCTAAAGTTTGGGGGGGAAAATGCATACATGGCAGCTTATAGTTAAAATGAGTTGTGTCCACAAATGTTATCAAAAGTCGATATATTTGGGGATCAGCGCAAGCTCCCCTATCTCGAATATATTTTGTCATCTGGTGAAATGAGCTTTTATCATTTTCCAATATGAATTTATCATGTGGGGTTTTGATAACCATCATGTCTAATTGCTTAACCATACAAGAAGAATCGAATTATTCATCAAGCGGTCGAGGAATGGCGGTGGGTGGAATGTTGGTTTTGCACCATAAACTGAAAGGCGAAGGTCCCTTTCCCATACTGGAATGAGACAAGACAAATCAGGGTTAGGCTGTACACAATACATGTATAAAATGGCCAATGGCAGCCTCTTGCTTGAGAAAAGGGGCGCTCTACCTGTCCTTTCCTCTACATGATCTGGTTTTTTCTAGAGGGAATTAAATTGGGTCAAAATTTCCTTCTCCTGTGTTTTAATATATATGTAAATCTGAAATGAAAGATGACGATATGTAGATGGAAATGATGTTTGACGAGCTTAAATTGTAATTCGAGAAATCCCATCTAGTGCAATCGATACCGTGAGCTGTAGAGTGAGTTTTTTTAAGGCTGTGTTAACTTATATATCCAGAAATATAAATTAACAAGATTAACATTTTAGGATGTAACTGTAATAAATCTTAAATAAGTTATGAATGTAACACTGCTGAACCATCAAATGACAGAGCACAAGAGTACATGTTTAGCTACTTAAATTTTGCTGATATTAATCTCAACTTCATCCACTGGCTTTTGGTGTGGTAGATAAATCATTTCTGCATTAGGATTCACCAGTTCCCATCTGAGATTCAATTGAAAAACATATGTCACGAGTTACCAAGTTTCCCTTTCTGGGATATTGAGGTTCTTGCTCAGATCATATAGAAAATAAAGTTTAGAGAAATGTATAGTCTCACCTGTATCCTACAACCAGTTGATGAAGCAAAACTGTGACTTGTAGTCGAGCAAGCATGTTTCCAGCACAGATTCTTGTTCCTCCACCAAAAACGAGATGTGTTCCCACCTTCGGTTGTTCCTGATCAGGAGATATCTTGAACTCTTTAGTGCAGGTTAGAAGAATTCTGCAAATTTACAAACTGATTTTGCTTTTTAGCTTACGTCCCATCTATCTGGATTAAAGCACAATGGATCTTGAAATTTTTCTGGTCGTGTGTGAACATATCGAATCCAGCATATAACCTTCCAACCTTTGGAAATTACATAACCAGTTTTTGTGAACATTGTCAATAGTCCTTTCCTGGGACGGTTTATGTCAATAGTCCTTCCGGCACTGCCAATTCTTGAAAGTTAATCTTAGATAGTTAAATTTTGAACAAGATATATAATGAACATTAAATGATTCACAAATTAACCTTGACGGCATGATGGTAGGTAGTTCCAGGTAAATTGATGGGAGAAGATTTAAATCCGTTAACTAACCCCTCAAACAACAAATCAAGATTGTCTAAAATAGGACCAGGCTCAAAGCTGGCAAAATACTTGCCAATATTTTCAAATGTTACCCGCAAGAAATGAAACAAATAATCAATAATGGCTTAGAAATTTCCGGCTTGTTGTTCGGTTTCTTCATCGTCTTGACATAGAATCTTATTTCAGCTTTCAGTTTTACAAAATTTGTATTCCTTTTCATTTTTCTTACAAATTTTCTCTTTGTGTTATAGTGTTTCAGTGTTTCGGAAAATTGAAACTCAAAACAGTCTGAAAAGAGCAAAGAGAACTGTGGTTATTCGAGGTTTTCATTTACTTGTAGCCAACTGATGACTTTTATATATACCTTCTTAGCTTCCTTAAAACGGTAACTCTACCCTTTTTCGCCCACGACTCAACAGCAGTGGTTATTCGAGGTTGGATAATAAGGGTGGTGCTTCGGAGGGAATCAGGTTGATTTAAGGCCCGTACGACAAAGCTTCTAACTCTAGTATGTGAATCGCCATCCACTGCTACAAGAGAAGTTCGTCCAACGAGTTCAATAGAAGTCCATCCCGGAGAAAAACTAATAGAATTTTGGAACACAAATTTGTTAGCCAATGGAGAGTACACTACGATGGATGGTGCGCCAAAGAGGCGGGTTCTGTACATTCCTACCCCATCACCATATCTATTCATCAAAAACAGGGCATTAATGATTCAACACACCTCCAACAATTTAAACTTTCAGACGAGATGGTTCAACACAAGAAAGTCTTACTTGCGACGTTTAGAAGTGATGTAGTCATCGAGACATCGAGCAATCTTGAAGTACCACAGAAATGAGAGCATCTCTCCAAGAATTGGAACTCCCATGTGGCCTGGAGGGAGCTTTGTGCCACCACCCAAACACAGGTGGATCACCGGAAATGTGTACCGGATGTCGTTCCACCACCACATTAGCCACCCTGCTAAAATCACGGCCACCCAAAAGCTAAACATCCTGAATTCCACCTGTCTCACTTTCAGATACGTTTAGGTGCATTAGGTGGCCACTTTTTAACACTTAAAAAAGAAAGATACCTGCGTGATTATTCTTTCGAAACTGTGCAAAATGGAAAAACTTTCCTACTTGGGACTAGTCACTAGAAAGTGCTAAAATTTCAGATGATGATTTGCAGAAGAAGTTGATAATATTACGAAGTAGATAATTTAGGCATCATTCCGAGATACCTGACAGGCATCAAACATTGGCAAAATTAAATAATATGAACTTGGAAATATATGATTATTATAGTATATATAAAAGAATATGTACAAGTTGAATTATGTAATTTATTTATTTGTCCTATTATTGTTGAATTATTGTAGATATATACCAGTAGAGAAATGTACTCAGGTACGAGGGGGTGGTAAAACTTCACTGAATTCAAGAATATCTTTCTTCTCACGAGAAATTGGATGTACCACGACATTTCGGAGTTTATATTATCGTTTGAGTGAATGTGGGAGAGTGATAATAATTTTCTAACACTTCTACAATTGTCGTCATCACGTTCAATGCTTTATCTGCGTGTACATATAATCACATGGGATATATGAGTGTCATAACAGCAAACATATAATGATTATGTCAAAAAATTTGACTGATTTTTATAGAGGCATGCGATTTAGTTGTTTTTTTTTGTTGGTTCTCGGGTTAAGGAACCCGATATAACCGTACGGAAAAACTGAAAAATATGACCCACATTAATGCAATAATTAAAATAATGACCAAATTGACACAAAATTAAAGTACACTGACTGAATCAATGGGAATCAAGGCATATATGGTATTTGACCCGAAAGTCAACAAAGTGCTATTTTTGTAAATTGACAGAAAGCTTACGGTAACTGGCTCATCACGGAACAACCAGGGTATGATCCTAGATATCCATATCCTTCAAGCTTTGACCGCAAACTCGAACCGGCAATCAAAGGTCTATAATTTCTCAGTTTTTGCAATTGACCTTCTGTTTTCGCTTTCTTATCGGATTCAAGAACACGCGGACGACTCAGAGAGAGATGCAGACGTTGGGGGAATTTAAGCTGCCTCACTTCTTCAATTACCCTCCTTATTTCACGTAATCCCTAGCTCCCTCTTCTGTTTTCCTTTCATAGTTTACCAGATATGGATAGTTGGGTGCTAAGATAGGAGACGGTGATTTTGATTTGGTCAGTTTTCTTGTGTATAAATGAGCTGTATAATTTTATCCTGAATTGCACAGCTCGTGCGGCAAATGTGGTAATTGATTGATTTGTGCCATCTTGGTTTGATTTATGCTCTGTTTGAACTTGAAATAACTAACTGTTCCCTGTATTTATGTTGGAATGAATTTGATGTTATATTGGAACATGAAAGTCATTCTCTTAGTTTAGATATATTCCAGGAAGGCGCAAGCATATTTTTCTTCTGTTGGATAGGCTTATTGGTTGCATTGTATGTAACCTCGTGCCATGCTTACTCATCCTGGTTTGTGATTTATTATTATTATTATTATTATTATTATTATTATTATTATTATTCTTCCGCAGACATCTGTTTTGGGAGCAAGCCTTTGGTGGTTTTTTCTCTTCTTGAGTTTCCTACATATTATGCTTCTGGTGACACCTGTTTTGGGAGCATGCCTAGTCATATTTAGTGGTTTTTTGTATTCTTGAGTTTCCTACATATTTGACAATAAGGGATGTTTTTATCTGCGTGGTTGACGTGAACAGAACTAAACAATGTAGATTTCTTTATCATTTGCGGTAATTGATCTAGAGTTAAAAGACTGGGGTGATAAACCTAGCTCTTTATCATCTAAAGATCTTAGACGGTAAGAAACTCCTCTAAAGATTTCATATAGTTCTTGAAGTCCTCAGTGGAGGAATCTTCTAAGTGTTGCCTTATAACCCTGAGAAATGAAGTTCTAGTTATTTATTTCTTTTTGGAGTTATAAGCTAGTAAAATCATTGGCCTACGATATCCAGTGAGGAATATATCCAAGAATGGACCTGAAAGAATCTGTTCTTAGTGTGTTTATAATTAACTATACTCCCTTGGGCCATAGCCATCATCTTGAATTGTGTGTCTATAAGGATGATGAAATGCAAAAATTGGAGAACCCATTCTTTTCTTCTGTTGTATCTCAGTGTTATGGTATCATACCACCTCTCTTTTTGCATTAAGTATCCATCTTATTTTAAAAGTAACAAATTTTGAAAGCCTTCACTTCATCCCTGTTTTGGGCTGAAATTACTTCAATGAAATAAAAAATGTCATAGTCTTGACGGGTTTATTAATTTCCGGAATATTATCTAACCTAATGGCATTTCCCCCATGCTCTTTCAGATATCAATTTGGTTGTCATTATCCTTCTTCACATAGAATTTCTGTGGCATCTTTACCCTTTCCATTCAGTGCCAGTGAGATCGCATCCAAACTAAGTATTAGAGCATTTGATGTCCAAAAGTTGGAAAATGTAACTCCCTGCTTTCTGCTTAAACAGAGTGATGTATAATGAAATACTTTAACCCTAATGCCATACTGACTTTTCTCCATTCCAATAGTTTGCAGACAGTAAGGGACACTAGAGAGAAGCAGATACAACTCTGGAAGGAGCTAATACTTGAATATTGTCGAACTCAGAAAGTATTTGTGATTGGACTGGACGAAGATTTTTATCTATTTAGCAATCCTGCAATTGAAAGTGAGTATTTTCTCGTTTGTGTTTCTCTTGTTTCAATGTTGGGTTGATTTAAGGAAATTGGTGACATGAAGTGCATTAATGAGTATGAAAACCTTCGTTTACTTATTTGTAGCTTATCCTGAATTTAATTGATGCTGTGTTTATTTGAAATATGGAGGGAGCTTGCATTGTTTAATATAGGAGGTACCATCATTTATTTTCTTCATCTGTGGTGGAAACATACATTAGATTTGGACTTTGTATACTTGAGAAATTCCATCCTTAATATGGTCTGAAGAGTACCAGATCAATCCTGGGGAAGCACTTACCATGTGATTAGCTTATTCCACAAGCTGTGTGAACTTTTATGTGCTTACGGTAACTTATTTGGGCAATTAATTAATTTTTTCCTTGCAATTTGAAATCTACTTGAACTCCAGCTTCTGGTTTCCAGTACCATTGTTGTATGTACATTCTCAAACTTTTGCAAAATTTTAATACTTACCAACTAATGTATTGAAGAATGTAGTTATTTTACTGAATGGTGAATATCTCTAGCTGTAATAAATTTCATTTCTTTTTATGCATCAGCTGAAGTTGCTAGGTGTTGTAAAATTTTCTCAGATTGATATACTTGAAAAATTCTACTGGAATTAGGTCTTACCATTCCTGAAAATCCAGGGTAGGCGGGTAGCACTAGCAATAATAATTAGCTGAACCATGGAACACATCAGTAAGTAGATGTGCTTTTAACTAACTGAAACTTCTCATTGCTTGCAGATAGTCTCTTTGGAATGAAAGATACAGAGTTCTTCAGTTAGTCCAGGCGCATCTATAGATTTTCTTTGAGCGCAATAGGGAAGCCTTTGTTAATCACAAGAATAAAGTAAATGTGTGATTTAGTTTAGGATTTAAGTACATAGGGATTCATATTACTTCTGTTGCATTAACCTATAATTGTTAACATCTTTGAGCACTGTTGATTGGAAAGAGACAAGTATAATCTACTCATTTAAATAACTTTATCCGGTTACTGTAAGGTTATTGATAATAGTGTTTTAATACACAACCAACAAATATAATTGTACTGTCGTATGTCTATTTTTGTTCCTTCGTAATGACACTTCTGGTTGTGATAGTGCAGGATCTCTAAGTCATGAAGCTAGGGAGGCCTTTCTGTCGGCATCTGTTTCTGAAGGTTTGCCTCTTGTCATGCTGATTTGCTTATCGTTGTCTTTTGACACGAGCTTGACGTCCTATGTTGAAGACATGGATTGATCACAATATTCTGTTTTGTTTAACAGGACGTGCAGAATGGTTGGATAAAGGTCACAGAAAATGTTTAAGATCTTTGGCATCGGATTCAAGATTGGGCTGACTTGATATTACGATTCGTGAGTATTTCCCTGATCATTTAACAGCTCCTAATTCATCGGCCTGTAATTCAAAAGTGATTTTTCTGGCATCTCATTTAGGTGAAGGAAAATGGGTTGGAGGATAGCGTAATGACAGTTGAGGAAATACGTTCTGGAATTGAGTCTCGGGGAACAGGTAAAGCCTGTCCAGTTCTGTTGAAATTTTTATACATTTATGTACGTAGTATCAAAATTTGCACTCTTCCTGTTCTTGCTGTCACAGAACTTTGTGGCATGGATCGAACTATTTTAACACGAGCCCTCAAACTGCTAGAAAACAAGGGGAAACTTGCCATCTTCAAGGGAACTTCTGCTGATGATGAGGGTGTTAAATTCTCCATGTAATAAAATGTTCGCTTCTACGTGGGAGCAGTGTCAGTTGCTGTTTTGCAATATTGAATCATTTGTTTGGATTAATAGATTAAACTTTCTATATTTAACACGTAATGGTTACTTTTTAACTTTTTAGCACCATTTCTTTACAGGAGTATTCATCGGTACTCACAGTCTTACCCCAAAGACTCCTGATTTTTTTTTCTTTTTTTTTTTTTTTGTGCATTTTGCTTTCAATTACATTACCTATACATGATAACACTTTGCGACCTCAATGTGTTGAAAGGACGACAAATGTTTATTGTTCTGCATTTCGGGATTTCAATTAAAGAAGATAAGCTACAAACTTTATATTCCACTCTCATATTTAAATACAGAAACATTATTATCAAATAGAAAATTGAATACAACAGAATGTTAACGCAACCTGAAAGGCATTATCATATGGATGGGAAAAGTGAATAAATAACTAGATGATATTAAGTGTACTCAAGAAAAAAATGCAGCTGGGCTGTCTATCAGGGAGATCTATTCCAATTTCATGCATAAGATGGCGCAAGACATCCATCGACCATATCCACAAGGTTAGGATTTT
This sequence comes from Nyctanthes arbor-tristis, assembly GCA_963692815.1. Classification (NCBI taxonomy): domain Eukaryota; kingdom Viridiplantae; phylum Streptophyta; class Magnoliopsida; order Lamiales; family Oleaceae; genus Nyctanthes; species Nyctanthes arbor-tristis. The sequence goes on from CAVNYN010213398.1 coordinate 54,400, forward strand.
CCAAAGCTGCTGCTACCCGTTCTTTATCGTTCAATTGTTTATTTCCAAAGCGTAACAATCAGAGATAGAGCTCGTATCCGGTAACTTCAATTTACAAGTTTCAACCAAGGAAAAAGTTGTGGGATAGCATCTAATACAACAATGATCCATCATTGGGACTGTTGTTCCTGCTATCTTAAAACAGCTGCCTACAGCATAAAAGCACAGAGAACCTAGTTTTCTCCGGTAGTGTCTGGCTAACTCTATATTCAGACTTTGTGCTGATTAGTTCAATCTAGTTCCTGCACTCACTGAATGTCCACAATTCATCAGGAGGTGAAATTGATAAATTTAAGGATAGGCTATTTAAATTGGTTCCTCATATGCTATGTTTGCCCTCACTTTCTGAAGCGATCAACAATTAATCGAGAAACATTTTTGACAATTTAAGTTAATCAGTAATACAGTTAAATTAAGACAGGATCAAGTGTGAGCATTAAAAACATTTGTCCAAAAAATTAAATAAATACCAAAATAAATAAATAAAAACTTAAAACAGGATCAAGTAAAATCTAGATCAAGTGCAAGCATTAAAAACGTTTGTGGATAAAAAAAACTTTTACAAGATCAAGTAAAAACTGGATCACTTTTGTTGTCTCTGATTAAAATGGGCATAAATATATTGGTTCTGGCTTCTAATCTTATTTCCAGAATTTCTAAAGGAAGCCTCAACTTTGCCTTCCGCTTTGAATCAGAAATGTATGCTCAGAATCTAATTAAATAACACACAAAATTACCAATTAGACAATCCTTAAATATGAGGTGCCACCACAGAAGCACATACAAATACTTGTAACAAATGTACCGCCATTTTGCACTACCAAAAGGAACAAAACAGCAATTCCACAAGGCATGTATAAAAGAAACAAGTAATTCTCCTCAATGTAAGTACATAAAATATGCAAGGGACTTACACAGAATAGAAAACTGGAATGTGGTCATATAAATGATAAACGCAAATCAAGATTTCAATAAATAAATCCCACATAACAAGATACGAGCCCGTTCAATGGATAAAACATGTAATTATATTTTATTAAGATTTATTATTGTGTTCTACTTTGATCTATATTAAGTTATTATTGTTTCCTTTTCAAATTAGTTTTTCCTTTTCTAGTTAGGATCTTTTTCATTCCTACTTAAAGCTTGTTCTTTGGATCTTTATGCAAAGCAAAAATTTATCAAATCAATACTACCCACACCCCCCCCCCCAAAACAAAAAACACACACACAAAAAATCGCACTTCTCATTAGTCTTTCTTTACATTTCCATCACACATTCTCCTATAAATTGAACTCTACTTTACGTAAAGCTCCAAAGAAAAAGCTCTTAATTTAGGATTAAGTAGATTTTAGACCCTATAAATAGAGGGCTCATTCATTCTACTACCTTTGTCCCAATTATTTGGTTCTATTTTCCTTTTTGGGATGTCCCAAACATATGGTCCCATTTCTATATTAAAAAGTCTAATTTGCATTATTTTACAAATCTATCCGTATTTAATACTTTAATTATAACTGTCAATTTTGAATTCTACTCATTGAATGAGACAAATTAGGAACACGTCACAAAATGTGCCCTTCCAACACATTTCTTAATCGTTGTGAAAAAACAAATTGGACCAAATAATTGGGACGGAGGTAGTATCATTCACCTTTTTTATGAATAAAGTATGCAGTTCTCAAGATTTGTCATGATTTTCCTAAAGTTACTCGTGAGTTTGTATTTGTTTGCCACCCTCTGTGTGTGTGTGTGTGTGTCTGCGTATGTGTTTGTGCGTGTGTATGTGTGCGCGTGCGTGTGTTTGAGAGAGAGAGAGAGAGAGAGAGAGAGAGAGAGAGAGACCTGCAGCTTCAGTGGCAAGAGTACCAGGAGCTACTCTAATATCCACCTGGCAGTAGGTTAAGAAACACGTGAGACAACTTGAGCATCATATGAGCAAATCAACTAAAACGCCCCCTTGAACCAAAATACATAACAAAACATGTATGGATCATTGCAGGTTGGATATTTCATATAAACTGAAAGCTTCTGCAATAAAGCAAAATTTGAACTTGCAGGAGACTGTATTTTCCATGAGAGAAATTCCCCATATCATCACTATGTCTGCCAATAGTTCCGTATCACACAGTTAAAAATAATCTAATTTAAGGCAAACATCCCCCTTACTAACAATTTTTGGTCAAGCTAGACAGGCTAGCAAATGTGAAAGGTTCAATACATTTTTTTACAGGCAAAGAAAGTTCCAGGACTGATGCCACTAAAACTTAATCACCAGCCAAACAAACCATCAAGTTTGGAGCCGCAAATTAACTCTCTAAAAGCAATTATGAAGGAAACAGAGGCAATACCTTTGATGCATTGTACCCAGAGATTGTAGCATCAGAAAAAAACAAACATCATTTGAACATGTTCCTCAATTAATCAGTTTGCACATTGTCATAATTTTCTGTTCAGAATACAACTAGGAAACTATAATCTTATGCCGTGCTATAAACAACTAAAACTGCAACAAGCTAAGCCAATTTTTTGGTGAAAAATTTGGGATGGAAGCATAGATAATTCTCAACCTATGCCAACAGACTCAACACAGTCTATAATTGCATTCCAAGAATTGACAATATTTTTTCTAGAAGACTAGAAGTACAAACACTTAAGAGGAAGACATCAAATTTTAATTTTTTCCCCTTACATTTTTTCCCCTTACTTTCAAAATTACATAAGAAATCTTCTCTAATAGCATTACAACATTGTAACATGGGTTCAGATTATCGGGAATATAAAGGGATTTTCAAGTGTATAGTCATGTATGCTTTTGCATTACTAGGGGAAACTTGACTAACACTCATGTGTTAAAAGAGACTACGAATGAGTGTATTAGTGGAAGATAAAGACACGTACTTTATACCGAGGTGGCAAGCAACGCATAAGCTTCACACGCAAGCATAATCCAATCACCGGTGCCATACTACAATATTCAACTGTTGGAGTAAATGTGACCCTGAAGGAACAATCATCAGACACAAACGAAGCCAGTGACAAAATGGACATAAAACACATCAAATAGATAATTTACCTCACATGACTCTTTTGGTCGTCCACCTCAATTGCATCTTCTGTTATGACTTTCAGCTGTTCCAAAGAATAATCGTGCTCAGGGTCTTTTATGTCTCTAATATGATGTAATACTGTTAAGAAGTACAAATATTTCTTGTACATTGAGCTTCTCCCACGTAATCTCACTTCATATTCTGTTACTTCCCAAAAATAAGATAATCTCCAGAAAAGAAAATGATAAACGTGAATAATTAGAAAACAAGTAGCAGAAAATAGAGATATCTTATGAAACATATACTATGACAATTGTTGACCCATAAATGTAGAATATGGTCAGGAATTCAGACCATGCAGATGATGGATTTCAACCGTCATTGCTATCCATCAACAGTCATTGCTACTGAACAAAATAACACCGCTTAATCTAGCAAAATGGAATATCCAATTTATGGAGAGAACAGCAGCAAAACAAATTCATGTGAATGAGTAAATTTGTAATGAAATTTAATTGAACAGATAAAGGTTCAAAGGGGTTTCCACAGGAGGAAGGCCGGCATCTCATTACGAAAAAGATCTCATGCCAACCGAAAAGAAAAGCACAAATAATGAAGTGTAGAAGCATATGGAAAAACAATTTTTCATCTAAGCTACTTGGAGAAAATGCTCAAGTTTACTCAAAATAGCTCGTGCCCACCATTTGTCTTATGGATGAAATGATCCATTACGCAATAAAACCTTAACACCGATAGAAGGTCGTATACATCAAGAGTTGTACAATTGAAGTCCACAATTACATCCAACATCAGGGAAACACACAGGAAAGCACACAGACAAAGAGACAGAAAGTGAAAGATGCAAGTTAAAGGATATCAAAAATTTCTAGTTGGTCGATTGGTTCAGCTGCATATTCATCCACCTCAACTGTTTCAGTCCAAGCTCGACGCTCCTTTTTCCCGTAAACAATTGGATTGGCATTTATTAATTCAGACACCATTGTTAATGTTCAACCTGATTCACTGCATCATTAACAATATTAGCACAAATAAACAAGATGTGGTCTCCCAAAAAAGGAAGCACTCAATGTGGCATTACAAACTTGTTTAACAATCAGTTTGTTTAGCTATAACACATGGCAACTTTTACGTGTATTCCGTCTTCAGGTACCAGAAACGCTTCATTGGAACTCTGTTACCTCTTCAGAATAATCATACTGACTCATCACTGATTAAAAATTGGAATATAAATCAAAGAGGAGAAGAAAGGAATGTGTTATTTCCTTCATGACGTGGACAAGAAAACAGAAGCTGATTAAGATTCGAATACTTTTGCTCTTCACCTGACAGTGAAAATCAAAATCGCAGAAAGTGGGGGAATTTTCATATTATCATATAAATGAAAGTCAAAACCATTTTCATTGTTATGGATATTCTAATTATTTATTTTAAATAATTTATGGAATCTCAAGCTGTCCGTTAAAACTGAAGGCTCTAAGACATGTTAATTCTGCATATTTTTCTATATCTCAATGAATATGGGTATTTGTACTTGCATTAATAATTTTACTCCGACATATACCATTTTAACAATTACCACTTGAGGAATTTATGGGCTGGAGGCCAGTTATAAAGACAAGTATGAAAACATAAACAACCACAACAAAATTTCAACATGGATATTGTCATCACATCCCCGTGCATATGGAAGTTTGCAGCAAACAAAGGGAGAGACAACAAATTCCAAGGAGCAAGAACAAAAAGACATATTTATAACTAGTATACCGCTTGCGGTGGAGCCGACCCTAGGATCTATATTAAATTAAACAGATTTTATTATATGGAGATTTTTTGTTTCTTTTTATACAATTGTAGGAATTTCGAATAAACTCGAACCTAAAATCTTGTCCTGGTAAAGGGAGATTCTAGTACAATTATAAAGTCCAACCTAAAATCTTGTCCTGGCAAAGGGAGATTCTAGTACAATTATTCCCTTTTCTGGGGGGTTTTGTTTTTTTTTTTTTTGGGGGGGGGGGGGCACACAGAATTGTTTAAGAGAAAGAAT
>CAVNYN010213398.1:59574-83114 GCA_963692815.1 Nyctanthes arbor-tristis
CCCCCCCCCCCCCCCCCCCCCCCCCCCCCCCCCCCCCCCCCCCCCCCCCCCCCCCCCCCCCCCCCCCCCCCCCCCCCCCCCCCCCCCCCCCCCCCCCCCCCCCCCCCCCCCCCCCCCCACACAGAATTGTTTAAGAGAAAGAATGATGACAAATAATTTTACGGACAGATGAACAGAAATATATTATTTTTTGCAGGCCTAAGGGTAGAAAACATTTGCAATCAGCGATCAAATGAGACAGTTTACTCTATAGCTAGTATATCCCCATTTCGACTCCTCGGAGGTTTACTATAGACAAGTCAGCGCTAGCAAAAAAAGGAGAATTAAACAAGGGGGTAAAACCAGCTAAATTTCTAGACGTTCAAGACAAAATATAACAAGTAAAATGATCATTATTGATTTTAGTTTCACATGTCCTTCACATATGACATTACTAATTCTGCTATACTCTCTTAAATTTTCAAGTTGCTTTATAGGCCCTTATTTTATCAGATATTTTGGAGAGATGAAATTATTGGTGGCTTAAAGCACCATTTATGGACCTTCTCCATAATTTATAACCAACATTTCATTTGACCAGATCACACAATTCTAGTTCATTGTGGAAATCAGTAGCTTAATTACTTTTTTGTAAAAAGGCCTGGTAGAGAAAGTGCAAGAATTCTGCTCCTGCACCATTGCTAGAACAGAAAGGTGCCGAGAACATACACTTATACCGTTCTGATAACATACACATACTCTATTGTTGAGTAGTTTGACAATAAAATCTCAATTAACATAGATATATCACTTATCAATATGCTATTCAGGTCCAAAAATGTAGACTAAGGAACAAATTCTTTTAGGAAGCAATACTGAAATGTATACAGTGGCATAAGATGAAAATTGCGGTTACAATGAAGGGTTTAGACACCGATAGCAAGTGTGCAAGGTCAGAAAAACTCGAAAATTGGAACCCAAAATGCCTCGGAATTAAGCATATGAAAATTGGAGAAATTGGAATTAAATTACCAAACCGTAAACACTGCTATGAACCCAAAACGCGTTGTGCTGACCGTCGTGAGAGGAATTAAACGTGTTGGAACTCATAAATCAAAACGGAGCAAAAGGAAGTCGCAAGAGAGGAAAGAGCCAAACAAGAGAGGTATTAGAGGCAATGGCGTAGCCAGCACGAAAGAGAGAAGGGAGCAGGAACGAAATCTCAAAAAAAGTCATATATAAGTATTAATTTTTGAAAACATTAAACAAACTCAATTGCATTACAAATAGTGTTGAACAACTCAAAACCAAATACATTAGGCTAAAACGTAAAACGAACGCGACGATTTTTTACATTATGTCATTATCTATAGTCTAAATTTTATTAAATCATAATTTTATTCAAGTCAACCAACATAAACCAATAAGGCAATTACATTATGTCATTATCTAAAGTCTAATGGCTAGTTTGGTAAATTTTATTTATGTAATTTATAAATTCACCTACCATTGATTTGACAACTACTCAATAATCACCACACATTTCAAATATCAATTAAATCTCCACCACTCATTATAAATTCCCTTTATAAATTGATTTTATAAATCTAACCAAACGAGTCTTAAATTTTAAATTATATCAAGTCATGATGGTTTTAGACTGCACAGTACTTCCTTAACATGAAACATAATCACTTTTTCAATATTTTCAGTTATGATGCCATCATACTAAAGTTGTCTTCCTATAGGGCTTTAAATATTGCGAATCTTGTTGCTATATCATGATGAGTTTTGAAAGACACATTTCTTTGCCTAAAGTTTCTTTCTTCCAACATCTAGTAGAAATAGAGAGACTTTCCTAAAAGTAGATGAGTCAAGTTTGAACTAATAAGCATACTTTCAATGTCTTATAGAATAATAATAGTAGTCTCAATGTCTTATAGAATAATAATAGTAGTCTCAATGTCTTGTAGAATAATAATAGTAGTCTCAATGTCTTATAGAATAATAGAAACACAAGAACCCAGGGGCTAGGGCAAATCAATTTTTGTCTTGAAAATAAAAACAATTCCCCTTCACATTCAAGCATAACTTAGGGCAAAATCAATTTAGGAATTAGGGATAGAATTTAGCTGGAAAATTAGAGGAAGAAGATGCCTAGAAGAGGAGAAAGAGAAACCAACCGCTGCCCTTCCCGAGAGGATGAATTTGGCGGAGAGAGATTTCAGTGCAAGGTTAAGGACAAACGTAAATTCCTTTTCCCTTATCTAGGGGAGAAACACCGACCGTTGCGATTAGATTAGCTCCTCCCCGGCAACTGATAATAATTACATAAAATAAGTAAATCCGAAATCTATCTACCAAGTTTGGTTAACCAGAACAGACGAAGATGATAAATTACCTCGTAAAAATCACTTCAACGCAATTGGCACCGCTAAGTGATTAGTACGCCGATTCCCTTTCCCCCTAAACCCTAATTGTTGCCTTTTTTGCCAAGTCCTAAGGAAGAAAAGTTGGTTGGTCGTTCCCTCCTTCGAAAAGTTTTGACGAGAAAGATAACGAATTTAGGATTTTCTTTTTCGATCTTCCCGTTTTCTGTGGGGGCCGCCAAATCCCAACTATATATGCATCAATCAAATTTCAAAAATCAATTCAATTTTAAAAATAGTATTTAATTAATAAAACCAATCACATCTTCTATCTCTCATCTTATATAAATAATAAATAATAAACCAATCATATCTTCATATTTGATTAGAGTCAGTTGTCTAATCAAATTTAAACGGTACGTTCTCAATATATATATATATATGATATACACTTTTAAATAAAAAGTAGTTTGTGAAAGTTGAAATAATCAAAAGAAAAATCAAATTCAAATTTTAGAGGAATATCTTTTCCTTTTATTTAAGTTTACTTCCCCAATTTTTCAACAACGGACTAGACAAAAAAACGATAAAAGTATCTCCAAAAGATTATTTAAAAGCAAAAAACTATATAAAATAAAGAGTCGAATAATAAAAGATTGCTCCAATAGACTTTGTACCTTAACATTTTAATTTAAAGAGTAAGTTTTGGAGAGCTAAATTCATTTTCTATAATTAAATGTTCTTAACAAACTTTTTCAATGTCTTTTGAGAGATAAAGTGGTAGAACATTAATGAAGAAAATAGATAATAAAACTAATTAAATAATAATAAGATAAAAGCATGGGAAAGAAAAAAATATGAAAACACAGTAAATACTCTTAGAATAGGTGAAATGAAAGCAAAAAATAGAGAGGCTATGTGATTAGAAAATTATACTCTCTAGTTTTGTAGATTTTCTTTAAATTTAAAGAGTCTATCGAAGACGATGCTTCAAGACCTTAAAATTCAAGGTAATAGCACCAAAGACCTTGAATAAGTGGCATCTATGTAATGAAAAAAAACAAACATTGACCGGTTTATGGTCGAACTGCTAATAACTTTTGTTACATTACAGAGAACCATAAAAAGTCAAAATCCCTATAATTTTTTCAAGTTTTTGGACATAGTAATAATACATTAATCATTTCATCTAAAAAAAGACACTTCTAAGCAATTGAAGAAGCAAACCATTGATGGGAAATGCTTCATTTGAGCTTTAATTATAATGGATTTTTTTTTTTTGACATTACAAGGGGATTGTAGGGGAGGGGAATCGAAACCCTGACCAAGGGTATAAACAACTACTACGGGTGTCACTAGACAACAAAGATCTTGGCTAATTATAATGGATTATGTATAATCAAAACAAGAGGTTTGTTCAATTTTTAATTATTTTTATAACCAAAATGAAACTTCTTGAAATTGGAGCAATAAAACACGCCACAAACTTTCAGGCTGAGTTCACTGCTTGAAGCTGCTTCTTTTCTGGTGCTTTCTTGTTCATCTGCACGTAAAGGAACAGTTAGAACTTGGATATGAGAGGCTATCGCACATAAAATCAGAGCAGATTCATAGATGGAGGGTAAGGTACTTTTTCTTTTTTTTCTCCATTTTTTTTTGAAGGAAGAAAAACCCATCTTTTGAACAAATTGTTCGTTAAACTAGGACAAAAATATGTCATTCTATAGTGAGATCATTGCAAGTAGAATGATTTACCTTACGTACACTTTCTTCCTCTTAACAGGATTTCATCACTGATACTTCTCAATATAAAATACACAGAATATACAGATTTCTCTAAGTGAAGAACAAGACCTCTCAAAGAAGACTACACTTCTATTCAGATTCTCACTGCCTCGCAAGATGAGGATTTATTAGATGACACTTGGACTGATCCTCTAAGCTTGGCCAGTTTCCAAACCATTCTTTCTACGACTTTCAATAATGAAATTTACAGAATTTACAGAAAATAATGAGTTCAAGTGTCACTAGTGCATGTCCATTAAAAAGTCAAGCGGAACAACCCTGAAAACATAGAAAATTTCTAAAGCATCCTTTCTAGCATAATCAGAAATGAATTCATGCATGTTCATTGAAGTCCTTCCTACTGTAAGAAAAGAAAGAAACTATTAGTCACACAAACTGAAACTCAGATACATGGATTAATAACAAAAATATGCAAAATGATGACGAAGCCCTTGTTCTCCGTGGCTTTTGATAATTAAAAAAAAAAATGGCTTCTAGTTTAAATTTTGAAAATAAAAAGCTACAAAACAGAACCGGTCAAAATCCAGAAAATAACAGTCATTTGCCCCTTTTACCCCCCATTCAATGGACCCACTTTATTTCACACTAGTCTGGAGCTTTTTAAAATGTCAATGAAAGTGGAAAAGTCAACACCTAAAATGGTAAAATCAATAGCATATTAAGTGCTCAAGTGTCCGCCAATTACCCACCCAATTCGAGAAAATGTGGGGAAAATTCTCAAGGCCGAAAAATAAGCCATATAGAACAAGGCGTAAGAACAACGATATCTTACTGTAAATGTTCTGCTGCATCAAGGTCTCCTTGGTAATCTATTCTGGACAATCTGTTCATTGGCCTGCAGAAAATACAAGATCATGCATCTGTGTGTACAAGTTGAATTCTAGTGGATGGTAAATGTCTTATACTAAATAGTAGACTTTCAAGTGGTTCAAAAGATTGGCCAGAAGAGTTCCTGAATATCCTCTTGTCCTGAAACCTCATGCTCTTATCAAATACAGGTCAGCTCTCTGGGAACATCCAGAATTTCAAATTTGAAAATGAACACAATCCAAAATGTAGACAATCATATAGTAAGATAGAAAGAGAATGAGTACTTCTCAAATAAAGATATATCCTCATAAATAAAGATATGTCCTCATATATCACTGGAAACAACATCAAGCATATATTTTCACGCTAAAGATAAACTCTCTTTTCTTATGCACCAAAAGAAAAAATCAGTTTTTTTCTCTTAATAAATTTCCCTAACATGAAAATGAAAAGGATTTAAAAAGTGGAGAGCATGAAACATCAAGTTTTTTCATATTTGGAAAAGGTATAAATACAGAAATCAAAAACTGCTATAAAACCCATTTCTCAACAAATCCTTAGCATTTTTTTTTTTTTTGTTGGCTGTAGTCTCTCCTTCAGACTATACCAAAAAACGCTATAACCTGCACTAAGTGAAAATAAATAGCAGTCATTCCTCCTCATAAAAAGCTCATTAGCTACGGTCAGGATATTTAAAATTGCTGCACACCTATTTATGCTAGGGCAGCTTCCATATGGTAGTGGTTCAAGCCAACTCTTAAGAAGATATAATACTCCCTGATCCAGAAACTTTAGTTGAAGTTGCTTTCTGAAAATGGACAAACCAAATGCAGTGAACTGACCCAACGCTTGAACAAGAAGCTAGAGAAACAATGATGAAAATTCTCTTATTTCATGGAACCCGGATATATTACACAAATCTCCTTCATTCAACTCCACTCATTCCCTTTCTTAATTCCCAAAAAAAAGGGTTTACTAACAGCGCTAAAAATCCTCAAGAATGGGTGTCCACTATCCACCAATATAAAAACGAAGCCTGTTTTCCATTGCCTGAACCCATAACATATATTAAATAACACCACTCCAAATTCGCAAAATATTTACAACATTCTTAAAAAGATTTCAATAAATCACGGCCAAAGTCAGAAATGCATTATCACTTCACAAACACAAAAAAACAATGCCAAAGTTATTTGTCTCTCTCTTCTCCCTTCCCGTGCACATTTTGTGCATTGAAAATGCTCCTAGGCAACTGATGTACAATACAGATCGGCAAATTTGCATGATTTATTATAGTAATAAATAACCAAAAATCATTATTTAATCATTAGAACCGCATTATACCCTACCTTGATCAGAAAAATAATATAATTAAATAACACCACTCTAGATTCACAAAATATTTACAACCTTCTTAAAAAGATTTCAATAAATCAATGCCAAAGTCAAAATTTCACTAATAAAACCGCACTATACCCTAAGTTGACCCAAAAAAAAAAAACTAAAAACAAGAGGAAAGAAAAAAAATTATAATTAAATAACGCCACTCCAGATTTGCAAAATATATGCAACTTTCAAAAAAAGATCTCAATAAATCGATACTAAGGTCGGAAACGCATTATCACTTCACACGGCACAAAACAACAAAACACTAGGTTAACCAAAGAAATTCTTCTACGTACCTGAGAATCACCACCCGCAACTCAAACATACTACATAATGTCGAGCAGAATGTGCCTATGCTCATGAGGATTGGATTGAAATCCTCGTCAAAATTGATCAACAGCACGTCTTCGTTATGGTAATTGACCTCAAACATAAAAACTCAGTTTATATATACATATATGCATGCACATGCATATAAACTAATTTACACATACATGTAGGTCATTGATTGATTATGTCAAATCCCTCAATAAATCAATGGGTTGTTATTTAATCCATATGTCGAAAGCGTTTTAAATATAAATTTTTACTCATGTCAAAATCGAGGGACAAGACTTATCAATCAATTTTCTTTTGTTCATTAAATAATGTGGTGTTGTTTGACATCTTCAACTCATTTAAAGTTATAGTATTTATAACTAGACAATATCGAAGAAAATTTGTTTACATTCTTAAGATCAAACAATTCTATGTTATGTGAGTCATTCCTTATATTTAGTTTATTTAAAAGAACAAGACATACTCCAAATAAAAGTCACCTTATATATATAACCGAGCACAAACTTGGGAGGCCTTTACATGTGAAAATGGGACTCCCAAACTTATTGCAAAAGAAATTTTTTTTATTGTTACCCTACAAGTCAAGTTTTTATTTAGTTATTAAGTTCTCTTACATATACTTGACTTACTTCTATCATTATATCTTCTTCTATTAAACAAGAAACATAGGCCTCACCCTTATAATCTTATCATGGTACAAAAGATTAAGGGAGTAGGTACAAAAGATCTCAAACTCATAAATGATTCCCAAGTACATTACAAATATTGGTTCATTCTCATAATAGGCCCAAGCATCCGTCTCGACCACATGCATAATCTTGCTCCCGTCGTGAGAAAGGTTCTACTCCTCGATTTGCTTTTCATGTATCATTCGATTGATCATCTATAAAATGTTAAATGCATACAAAGTGAGTATAAAATACCCCGTGAGTAATGCATCATTTCGGTTTACCAAAGGGTTATGGAAAAATCATTTCGTGTTACAATCTTAAGAACCTTAAGATGCACATACCTTTTGAATGAATTATAGGGCCAAATACTAGAAGTTCCTACTACCCATGGCACCTTATTGCCTTTCAAATACTAATATGGTAGTGGCAACACAATAGAATCATAACAATTTCCAGTTAACTTTTACTGGATTTCCAATCTTTCATTAATTCGTAGCAATTAGCATGGATCAAAGCAAAGCAAAGCAAACAATACAAAATGGGTAGAGGGACTCTAGCACTTCTTATGCAAGAAATCATTTTAACAATATTCAAAACACATACCTTTACTTGAACTTATTTGAAACTTTATGTATGTAAGTAAACCAAAGTAATGAATTACTCACCTTGTTTTCTTATATCTTTGAAGTTGAGTGAATGTTAGTGAATGGCAAAACACCTTCAATTCCTTAGTATATCCAAGTAAAATAACATTTAGAATGTAAGCTTTATATGTATATGGAATATGCCTTGTTTGAAGAGATAAAAGAGAGCTTTTAAAGGTCTTTTGGGAGTGTTCAAAACCATACACCATTTATGGACGAATTTTCCTTCTTGTTTTCTAAGAGTTTTTGAGTTCCACCAATGTAAAAACTCTCACTTGTCCTATAACAATGAGTAAAATTGAAGGGATGATAATTCTTTCTTGTAACTCAAGATGCCAAGTGGGGGTTAAAGATTCAATCCATATAGGAGATGTCCATTGGATACAAATGTCTTAGATTTTTCTCCTTTATTTCTTAATAAACTCCTTTACCTATTGAACTCTATAATTAAATCTTTGTATTTCTAACTATACTAGTGAGATATCACATCTTTACTTTAAGCATCTTTTCGGTTTCAAAATTTTCTACCCGATTAAGTTTAGTCGTTCTTTTAAAAAATTTTCCGTAATCGATGAGGTAATTGACATACATTCGAGTAATCATCAAACAAAGAAAAATGTCTTCAAATTCTTATAAAATGTTTCGACCAGTCATTCAATTATAAGATTTATTTATCGATTATTTATAGTTAAATATTAAAACCAATTATTATTCCTAAGATGTCACTATTAACGTAAAGAAGTACTCAGAGTGTTACAGATTAAAACACCCAAACTGTAAAATCATAACACTTAAAATTATTTTGAACCCCCAATGTGTAATTGAAATTCACATGATTTATTATGGTAACAAATATCCATAAATCATAATTTAACCATTAAAGCCACAATATACCCAATGTTGACCACAAAAATAATATAATTACATAACACCACTCCAGATTCACAAAATATTTACAACCTTCTTAAAGGGATTTCAATAAATCAATGCTAGAGTCAAAAACGCATTATCACTTCACAAACACAAAAATCAAAGTTTATCTCTCTCCTCCCGTCCCGTGCACATTTTGTGCATGGGAGATGCTCGTAGGCAACCAAAACCTGTGTCCGTCAACATTTATATACATAATAAATAAGAGAACCTACCAATTAATAGAAACCCGAGAACAATTTTAACTTTATTATGACGCACAATCCGGATCAGGAAATTACTGTCATGATTGATTGAATCGATTTAAGTGCCATAATTGATTGAAAAATTACAGTCTGCTCAAGGTAAATTTATGCTGAAACTGAAAAACTGTTTTACAGAAAACCTAAATTTGTAAATGCGTCTATGCATGCGCATTTAGATATAGCTTCAGGAAAGAAAAAACCTAATTTACATATAAAACTATGAGAGTTATTGATTATAAAAAGCAAATTCTAGAATTGGAGAACTTACTAATCGTTTTTTCAACTCATGCTTGCTTTGGAGATTACCGTTATCTGGATTGAAACCTATGCTGATTGGTATTTTCAGCGTTTGTCAGCCAAGTTCCATCGAGGGATTTATACGTTTGGGTTTAAGGGGGAATAGTATTTTCACAATGAAAACCGAACACAAATGTTGGGGAATATTCAAATGACTTGTGGCAAAAAAAATTCTAGGTATGATCAGAATAATAATGCGTTCCTTTTTTTATTTTTTAAAAAAATTCTAGATATGATCAGAATAATAATGCATTCTTTTTTTATTTTTTTTATTATATGTTTGTATTTGTAGGATTAAAATCTCCTTATAATTTCGGTAGAAACCTTTCAATGGGGGCAGGAAATAGCCGAACGTCACGGGGACGATCAAAGTAAGACAGGAATTCCTTAATCTAATTGGGGTGGGGGTAACCTTATCCGCGAACCGCCGTCCCTATTTAAATTCTAAATTAGTTTAGTTTATTTTACCAAGTCTAACAAGCTTACTTTAGAGGTATTTGAATTTTTAATTGTTGTTGTTTCATACTTCTATTATTTGAATATTTTAATAAAAATTACGTGAATTGGTTTAGTGGTTTTAATTTTGGATGGGACGTTTGAGTGTTTTTAACTTTAATTATGATTATGATTTTGCGTATTGAATAGAGTTAAGTTTTATTATTATTATTATTATTATTATTAATATATTTAATTTTATTATTATTATTATTATTATTTGGACACACATTTGATTGTACTTCTAATTACAAAGTCTAAAAATGTATAATTTGCGGGTTCAAAAACATGTATAATTTGTATATCGTTTAAATTTGTAAAAAAGTTGTCGGCCGAAATAGGGATTAAATGGGGATGAACGACATCCCTGAACCGACCGTTCCCGTCTGGTCTCCGGCCCAAAACAAACGGGGATGGGGATCCCCAACCCATACCTACCCCATTGTCAATGCCAGAAACTAACTACAATGTTTTAGAAAGAATATATTGATAAAGAATTATATAAGAGACAAAAAGACGTGAGTGATGCATTCTTTTTTCCACCTATAGGAGAAAAAACTCTTAAAATAGTAGATGGACAGTGAGAACACATGGAAAGCCAAGGTTGAATATTTAACTTCATATATTATTATAAATTTCATCTAGTAACGGAACTCCATTATTTCACTTCTAAAAAAAAAAGAAAAAGAAAAAGAAAAACTCCATTATTACATGACATCAGTATGTCCTCAAATGAGATATTGATAACTTGTGTGTCCTCAATTAACATATTTTATTATACTGTTAATTTTATCACTTTACATTACTTATCATATCATAGTTACATAAAAATCCTGCCTTCATAGGGGTAAATGTACTTAGTTACATAATATTCATCCATCTTGTTTCTTTACTTTTCCTTTTTAAGTTGATACAGAACATACGTTCGCTTAAACTAGACTGGAAATTGACGATTTTTGTTATTTTAGGTTTCCATCTTTTTAGCATCCAACTATTCCTTCATACTTTCTTCTTGATGGGCAATGATAGCATAAATGTAACTTATTCTAGAGAAATATTTGAACTGATAGTAATAGCATAACTTATAGAATACATCGATTTGATTTAAGGCCAAAAAAGGGGGAAAATTGATTATATAGGCAGGGATAAACTGCAATTGTAGTTACAAATAAGCATCTAGACTTGAGTTAATGATGAAAAAATCTTAATTATCAAAATCTGCTAGTAAGATCGATGTAGCTGTTATTAAGAGACGGATACATTTCTTGTCCAATCTCATTCATTATGCGGCTCTTGACTAAACATTTTTCATGGTCATCTTTGCTTTGCAGGAAGGAAGCAAAGAATTGAGAACTATATACAAATATGAAAAAGGTGATCTTCATTAATTTCACTGCTTGTATTATTTGAGAGAATCATTTGAATGATTTGAGTGAAAGTTAATACAACTTAAGCTTACGGACTTGATTATATTGCATCTGCGTCTTCGTCAACTGAAATGACAATATAATAGATCAGGCCACCATTCATTCGGCCCATGGTTCTGTAAGATCTGGCTTGTACTTATCCAAATCGAGAAAGAAATCTTCCGTTATTCTTGGTTTTAGTAATTGATGAGTAGGTGTAATCGACGCGCCCTGCCCCAGGCGATTTTACTAGACCTGATACGTAGTGTGCGTCGATAATAAATTCTAATTAAAAACTAGAATCTACCGTTAAAGCCCGTAAAATTACAAATTTTCTAGAAAATTTTGGCGATATCTCCCTCTATTTAATAAGAAAACCGACCTATATAACATCCCAACATCAAGCCAATTAACACTTCACAATACAAGAATTCTCGTCATTTACCATACTTCATATGTGAAGAAATGTACCAGCAACGGGAATGATTCACACAAGATACCTAATGCATACTAATAAACTTTAACTATTGAGTAAGTTGGAAGTGAACAAGGGTGGAAAAATGTTCAAATTTTAAGCATATTTTTTATCATGTCTATTAAACGTTATACTTTTAAAAGTTATGCATGTTTTCTTTATTATGGTAATATAGGAAATTTCATGAAATACTTAATCATGTTTTGGTTTAAAGTAAGATTTTAAGAGGGAAAATGATTTTTCCAAGTATTAAGCATAATTTCACTATTATAGCATTTCATGAAATAATTCATTATTTTTATAAATTGCCAAGTTCAAGAAAATGATGTTATTATTATTATTGTGCTATATGAAATGTTTTACAATATAACAATAAAGATTTAGACAAGAATTTATATTATTATGTTATGAAATATTTATGAAAGCATATTATAAGAAATATTTTTAAAACCACTAAAGTACATGTGTGATCTTTACCCGCTTTGCATCGTGTGATTCGTTCCACGGTGTATTGATCAGTTCAGTAATTTACCGCTCTATATTGTGTGATGCGTTTCACGATGTATGACCAGTTATATATAGGTCTTTGGGACCCATCGTCATGAAATCATAGATTTTGAGTCGTGTATTGTAGTGTTTGTCTTTGAGACTTGCTTTGCGCATGTATGATCAATTATTCAGTTACTCAGTTATCAATATCACTCAGTTCTGAATAGTATACCTTGTACATCGAGTTTACTATATACATGTGTGTTACTACTCAACGGTACTTTTAGTGTAAAATTTTCAGTTACCAATACGTATCTAAGTTTCAAGTTTTATAACTCAGTTTACAGTTATTAAAAGAGAGCGTATGTATTTCCTTTTATATGATTTTATACGGATGATGTGGTTTATATTTTCAGGTTGCTTATGTCCTATTTATAGAGAAAACACTATTAAAATTTTTATAAAATCATTTTAATCTAAAAGTTTATGCAGTTTCAAGTTAAGTTTTCAGTTTGCCTTGAGGTGAGTCTAAGTCAAACTGATATCCATCGTCAGCGCACGCCACGTGTAAGGTATAGTAAGGTGACTTGGGACGGGCGTGTCAATAACTGTTGCATTTGCTATAGTAGTAAGGAAGACAGCCAATAGTTTCAGTCTTGGGTCGGGGATGGTGACTTCCAAGCACACTAGACTTCTTTTTCCGAGCATAAAAAAGAATCGGAAACACAATTGGTCTAGTTCCTTTTTGCTGAAAAATCTTTTCTTGCAAAGTAGTTCATTGTTAATCTAAATCATTCTTTCTTATTTTTTCTGCTTCTGTTATTCTGTAAATAAAAATGCTACCGTTCTATATTGTTTTGCCTTGTTTAAAGGTTCCACTGTCATTCTTTCTTATTCTTTCTTTTTCATTTTGTAGTCTAAAAGAAGAAGCAGATGCAATGCATTTGATGCAGCTGAAATCGCTCCCTTGATATGGGAAAGGCACCAAGCTGACATCCCACCGTTAAGCGAAGTCCCCTTACTCGGCTTAGAGAACAACAATGGCGGACTAGCTCTAGTTCCAGTGAAATGGTTGAGGGCAACAATCAAGATAGTTTCCAAACTCAAAAGTCAGAAATGGAGGACTGGAGTGATGCCGAGAAAGACTCATTCCTGATTGGCATATATGTCTTTGGGGAAAACTTTGATTATTGATCAGTTGAAAAGGTCCATAGAAAGTAAAAGTATGAATGCTATACAAACAGTCTATTACAGTAAGTTCTACGGACATCTTGAACATCAGAGATGGTTAGAACTCCGAAACACGTATGCCACAGGAAGTGGAAGGACGAAGAAATTTCTTGGAATGGGGATGAAAAAACTGCTGTCCAAATTAAGTCCCAACTTATCAGAAGAATTTCATCCTGATCTTAAGAAGGTACTATTATTCAAGTCATTTCTTACATAGATATGGTTAAACGTTCTAGAATACAACTTGGTTTCTTTAGTTACAAATTAGCATTATGTTCCTTACAGTCATGATTATTAATGATTTCAATTTCCTTAATTTTGTTCTGTAGATTTTTAAGCATTTCCGGAGAGAACAATTAACCCTGGAGCACTTCATATTGAAGTTGCAGAATATTGTTGGGATAAAAAGTCTCATAAAACTGATCCAACAAAAAGAAGCTCAGTCCTTCAAGATCTAATCAAGAAACTGGTCCACGCCCACAACAACCAGATGGACAAGAATCCAGTATGCTACCAGAGGCGTAGCTCCAGAAACCGGCAACTGACAACCAGAGCACTGGAAGCTCTAGCAGATGGATACCCGACCAAAAAATTCGGAATGAAAAGACAATCCAGCCAACCAGAGGAGGACCATAGCACAAGAAACCGTCAGCCTACCAATCGGGAAAGAGATTCTCAAGAGACGTGCCTGAGCCAGCTGGAGGAACAGCAGACAGCCACCAATAAGGCAGTATCGAGGCAGAGTACTAGAAACAGGCCTCCAACTACCAGAGCACTTGAAGCTTGGGCGGCCGGGGTACTTGACAGTGGAGTCAAGAAAAAAAAAAAGAAAAGGCCAAGAAACACACACCCCACAACCGGAGGAACAGCAAGCAACAACAAGCACAGCTCTAGAACGACGGCACAGCGCAAGAAACCCGACTCCAACCACCAGAGTACTAGAAGCCGGCGCAAGTGTATTTTTAGGTGTCAAGCCTAGGTGGAAAGGGAAGCATCATACGTGTAAACTGGCAGTGGCACCTAATCTTATAGTTCATTTTGAGAAAGAATTTGGATTTGATATTTCAAATGTGACATTCTTAATCTGCTGTTATCAGATTTTTGAACCCTATCATGCTTTAGAAACTTGATTTTTGACAACTTTAAAAACATTATCTATATTTGGGTTTCTGTTGAATGCCATATTACTCTGTTCAATACATATATTGAAAAATTAATTCCAGAAGCTGAATTTTTCAGCAACTAGTATACTGCTTACCATCTGGCAGTGGAATACGGTCGGTAAGATGAAATTGTAGGCAGAAGAATTGGATTAGAGGGAGCGAGAACATGGGAGACTCTTAGATCCTCAATTACGTACTCTACATGATCGACTCTCGAATAATATAATCATGTGTAAATGAACAGATTTTTTCTTTTTTTAATTTTTCCTAAAGGGGAGAGTTATTTCCCGAATGACAAAGATCGGACGAGTGAGTTCAACATGGTATTATTATTAGACTAAATAAAGTGCACTGTTTTAAAAGTTGGTCTGGGTTCTAAAATTGCACGCATTTGCATTGTTAAACATTTTGAAGGAAATCTGAATTTTTATATATTAATAATTCAGTGTCGATACAATGGTGTGTGTATATATATACATGTCAGTAGTCAATAAAATTTGTATCTACCTGACCATCTAATTGATAAGATTACATACAGTTTAAATGTGTTGATTTACAATAAAAAAATAAAAGAGATAAAATACAGATAAGAATTCTCAGATTGCAAATCTTGAGGCGGCCAAATTCTGGTGAGAATAATCAGCCGAATCCCACTTGTGATGGAACTCTTTCTTTTCCTTCTTTCAGGAAAAAAGAACTCTTTTTTCCTACTATTTTCCCAACTAGTCCGAGTAATAAGTACGTACTTTTAACAGATCATGCATTTCTCATATATATGGTGATCATTGCAAATAAATAAGTTAAGGGAGAGTTAGAGAGAGAAAGGGATAGAGATGGAGATTGAAAGCTATTCTCACTCTACTGGTGGAGAAGCCTCACTTTCTCTTGATTCTGAACACAAGAAACCTGCTGGTGGATGGAGAGCAATAAAGTATATCCTTGGTAAATCTAAACTCGACTCGAGCATTTATCCGAAAGAGAGATAGAATCATGGATGTATATTGTCTCACTTAACGTTTCTGTTGTCGTGTTCTCTCTGTCTTTTTTCAGGAAATGAATCATTCGAGAAATTGGCGTCAATGAGCCTTGTGGCTAACATTACCATGTATCTACATACCAAATACAACTTGAATGGGATACTTCTTGTTAATGTGGTTACCATATGGTTTGGAAGTTCTAATCTCTCGTCGATTGCTGGTGCCATCATCTCCAATGCGTATCTCGGGAGATTTCTCACCCTCCTCATCGGCACCATTTGTTCACTTTTGGTACGATAATTTAGATTTATCTCACAGACTATACTCTATTTAGTATTTGATGGCCCAAGCTAAGATTATGCAATGGTTTAGCACAATCTTGAGTGAATCTAGTGAAAACCGATACACGAGAATCTACAAGGAACTAGCCCATTTCATTAACAGGAAATCGAGAAATAGAAGTGTCATGTCACAACTCAACTACCGGTGAGTGCATGTTTGGTATGTAGTATTGAACTCGACTGGATAATATGATCATCTGTATTATAACTTCTTTTCGAATCCAATCCTCGCCACCAAACCTGTCAATAATTTATGAGGTCTGGCCACGTTAAAGATTTTAGAGTATGATTATTGTAAGTTTTCATTGCAATTTCAGGGCATGGGAGGTATGACCTTAACAGCGAGTCTACCTCAACTTCGGCCTCCAGAATGCAGTGAGCAATCTGTATGCGAACAGCCACACAAATTGCAGCTAGCTTTCCTGTTTTCGGCTCTCGGGTTGATCGCAATAGGAGCTGGTTGCATTAGGCCATGCAACATTGCCTTTGGGGCTGATCAGTTAGATACGAACACAGACAAAGGGAGATCCCAGCTCGAAAGATTCTTCAATTGGTGGTATTTGTTATTCACAGTAGCTGTTGTGATATCACTAACCGGGGTCGTCTATGTACAGACGAATATCAGCTGGACGATAGGTTTCGCCATCCCAACGGCCTGTTTCATCATCTCCATCACTATTTTCTTGATTGGTCGACCTACTTACATATACAGGCCAATTCGGGGGAGTGTTTTTATATACATGGCAAAGGTAGTTACAGCTTCTTTCAGGAAACGAAAGGTAGACCTCGGATCAGATAGTGATCAGCGCAATTTCTATAACCCCGTTCAAGAACAGGACGTGGAAATGCCAAAGGAGATCCGAGCAAAAAGGTTTAACTGGCTTGATAAGGCTGCTGTGATAACTGATCCTGGGGAATTGGATGCACAGGGGAAGCCTACAAATAGCTGGAAATTGTGCAGTGTAAAACAAGTACAAGAACTGAAGTGTATGCTCGAGATCGTACCGGTATGGCTTTCGGGGATCAGTTGTTTCCTAGTCATGGACCAGCAGAGCACATTTGGAGTCCTGCAGGCAATTCAGATGAACAGGTCGGTTGGGAAACATTTCAAGATCCCACCCGGTTGGTTGTCAATAACATCGATGATTGCGCTCGCTATCTGGATATACATTTATGAATGCATATACATCCCGACTGCTAAGAAAATACTGAAAAGACCTTCAAGGTTAACGCTGCAGCAGAGGATCAGAATCGGCATTATAATGTCAATTCTCTGCATGGTGGTAGCTGGGATTGTTGAAAAGAGGAGACGAGAAGTGGCTGTAAAGCAAGGTGCTTTCAACTCATCGGTTCATGTTTTCCTCCTCTTGCCTCAGTTCATCCTCTCAGGCCTCACAGAAGCTTTTGCAGCTGTAGCTATAATGGAATTTATTACAGTACAAATGCCGGGAAACATGAGAAGTGTGGGCGGTGCAATCTTTTTTCTCAGCCTGTCAATTGCAAGTTACGTTAGTTCCCTCGTGGTCAATATAATACACGCTATAACTGGACAAAACAGAAAATCAGCATGGCTTGGCGGGCATGATCTCAACAACAACCGGCTTGATAACTACTATTACATAATTGCTGCTTTAGGAATCATCAACCTGATTTACTTCACTTTCTTTGCAAGCTGTTTTGTGCCTGGCTGTAAGGCAGTAAGAGTTGCAGAAGAATCACAGTTAGGGAACGAACCCAAAGAGTCTCCGCCAAATGAGATTATACATGACGAGGAAACAGGATTACAGGCAAGGACAACTTAAACAGAGACAAGCTGCTGCTGCTGCTGCTGCTGCATCAGAATTCCTTAGATTGTTTCTCTAAGGTTGGGTTCGGACTACCCCGAGGAAGGAATACAATCATCAGCAACCTGAATAAATACCACTCATGATGTATGTGAATTGCTTCACTTGCTTCATGGAATGATAATCTCACAGAGTCAAACTGATTCTTGCTGCAAATCATTGGTTAACAGATAAAAAAAAGTTTTTTTACTGATAGATCACAAGTCGTAGCTGAGCGATCTAAAAGAACAAACAAGTTGGATTTTCCTAGGAATCAAAATATAAGTTAAAAAGCCATTATCAAGTAAAGCAATCAACATAGCCCCTACATATATGTTGAAAACTAATGAACAAAAATCTCCAGCAGGGGAAGAAGATATGTGTTACATCCCTCTAAACCTTTTGTATATACAATAAACGCACTTCCTTCATCAAGAAGCATTCGATCATTTTTGGCTGAAGAAGCAAAAAAAAATCTGTTCTACAGAACAATTTCTAGCATTCACATATTTCAATTCATGCCTGTACAATATCTACACCCAAAACCTGCGTTATCTACTTGTGCTAATATTGTCATTCCTAAAAGTTATGAGAAGATATCATTAGCTTCCTCCCAGAACTCTCCTCAATTCACGTTTCTGCATTTCGGTGAGCCGTGTAGGGTAGCAGACATCAATTTGGATCTTCAAATTTCCTTTCCTCCTAGGATCTTTGGAAAGCGGCATTCCTTCGTTTGGAAAAACTACCTCATGCCCAGGTTTCATAATTTCTACAACAGGAACAGTTATATTCCTTCCATCTAGTGTCACCAGCTCAAAAGTTTTTCCTGTAAGAGATTCAAGAAGTGATACCTCCTGCTTCACCACCAAATTGTTGCCATCCCTTGTATACACAGGATGTGGCTTTTCATCCACCATAAAAATAATATCTGCAGGAATTACACCAGGTTCTTCATTGCCCTTCTCCGGGAAGGTTATTTTTGTGCCCTTTTTCCAACCCGGTTTTATATCTATGCTTAAGATCTCCTCCACCACCTGAGGCTTGCTGAAAGAAAAAAAAGTAAACGTCAAGAGAGAATATAAGTGGACCAAATATTTACTCCACCAAAAATAAAAAAAAAAAGAGACTAAATCCTACACAAAATCAAATACTGAAGTAACATGACTGGCAAGATAATGGAAGTTGGAAAAACGATAGGCAAACTTTCAATCTCACATCGATGTTTAAAAAATGTGAATCCCCCAGATAAATATGGAATGTGCAAGAATGACCAACTCTTTTGATCAACTCGGAATATTTTATTTTTACTCAGAACAACCACAGAAAACTTTTAGCAGCAGTAGAAACAGTGACAGGGAACATGAAAAACTAAGGACGGGAGGACATGATGATAAAATGGGATGAAAGGACTGCTTTATTCACAAGGATGAAGAAAACCACAAAATATAATGTCAAATATTCCATTACCCATTTCTGCAATTAACATGGCATGAGAGTAAACACATAATAATTCTCATTCCATATTACTTGTCTTTGAGGCTCCAATGCAAGCAAACCAAGAGATTCAATCATTGAAACATTCTACAGCCTAATAGTTTCATATTTAGATCTCAGAATTGTTCAGATAAAACACATTTTAAGACACAAGACAGCCAGGAGCTACTTCCAGAGTAGAAATATTCAGTATTTTTGACCTGTGGCCATGGACAAACACGTGGCCAATCTTTGATCTTAAAGACCAAAATCTTCTAACAAGCATTCAATGAAAGTAAAAAGAATTATCAACATATCAAGTACTATACTTCACCGGAAAAAAAAGAAAATAGGAAAAAAAATTTCTCCAGAATATAAATCGGATAAAATTTTCTTTTATGCAGTAACCGGAAGTGGTATTCATCAACATATAGAGTACCACAATCAAATAAATCGATGAATCAAGACAAAACTTTCAGATAAACTTCAGAGTTTTTTTTTCTCCCTTTTTTTTGTAGATTATTCAGATTTTTTCTTGACTATAACTTTTCTTCTCTCTTTCCAATTTCCAGGCATCAAACATAGAGTATTAGCTGGAGTCAGTGTACATGTTATTTAGAATGTCTTTGGCCATTAAAATCAAAGACCATCCTCATGTCACTAATCATGCCACTTGGAAACTCCTAATGAAATACAGACGAGAAAAAAACATTATAGGTTAAAGATTATTCTCATTTAAGTTCATCACCAATGACAGCATCTGTAAAATTAATGTTTTAACTTCATATTGCACCAGGAAACAGGATTAAAAAATCTTGCAACACACAAATTTCAAACATTGCCCATAGGAGTATCATTTTTTCAAAAGATAAACTAGATAAGTAGATTCCAAACAAGTAGTCTTTCAAAACAGAGATCAAGAAGAATAAGCATTAGCATGAAAGACGAGTTGTCTAGTTTCCTAAATTTGTATTCAGAAAAAATGATCATAGAGCTATGTCTAAACACTATGGCATAGCATGAATCTTGGGCAATTAAATCCCGAACTAGAAAACCACAAAGAAATTTGCCAGCCAATGATGAACTCTGATAGAAACTACTTCAACAAAAAGGAATTTACCATACTCACGTCAGCATCCATATAACCTTTTGCTTCTCAAAAGTAACTTTATCCTGAAAGGATACAACTTAACAGAAAGTAAACTGCATTTGGGTAGACAATTTAACATCATGAGACGGGTAGGTAAAAACAGTTCATGTAGAAATGCTCTATGAAAGCATGAGATTTGATATCGACTCAAACAAAGATATCCCGACATGAAAGTTTAAGTGAACAGGGCAAAGGTAGGTGGGGATACATCTCTTAAATTATATTTTTCTATCTCATAGTTTCATTTGATTACTGTTTTATTTTTCAGTTAGATTAGTGCTCGTCCTTTTACTTACTGATTTTGGGGTGATATCTTTTGAATGTGAGGGGTTAGTATTTGTTAACTAGAGAAACAAAATAGAAATACTCATGCATTAAAATCACAAATATTAGATACAAACGTATTAAGCTTGAACCTCCTATAATTTTTCTCAAAACACCTTAATTACACACAAAATGTTTTAAAATTAAAATCTTTTCCTCAAATATTATATTCCAA
Organism: Nyctanthes arbor-tristis; assembly: GCA_963692815.1. Lineage (NCBI taxonomy): Eukaryota > Viridiplantae > Streptophyta > Magnoliopsida > Lamiales > Oleaceae > Nyctanthes > Nyctanthes arbor-tristis. Next base: position 80,572 of record CAVNYN010213398.1, read on the forward strand.
TATTTGCAAAAGGGACCTCTTGATTCCCTAATGTATGGAGGAGATGTAACTACGTGTCAAAAAATTAGAATGACAAATATACACCACGTGGCATCCTAGATATGCGTCAAGGTGTGTTCAGAAAGTGCTTGGCATGTGTCATACATGGACATGCTACCTTGGAGGAGAGTCTGTACTTCATAAAAATTACAATCTTGATTACTCTTCCCCATTGCCTTGCCATACATCTACATGCACAAAACAAGACCTAATACAACCATACAAATCTTGATCACTATTGACCAAGCTAAAAAACTACCGTGAGACCACGAACAAACTAATGAGATACTCTTCTTTCATAACATTTACCAAAATAAATATTCTTTCTTGAACATGCAAGACATTGGTCTTCTCGTGTATCCAAAATTTTTAGTTGAACATCCACAAGCACTCAAACATTAGCTCAGTAATTTTATGAATACTGTACCACCGAACAAGTACCCAAAGTTGGTCACTTCTCTGGGAGGATCCCCATTCCTAATATTTGCAAATTGTCAAATCTGAAATTTTGATTTACAGTAGTACATCGTGTCGAGTTCAAGCAATGTAGTCTTTAACCAACAAAAAGTAGACCTATTCATGCATTATTTTTTTCATAAAGCCCATGCATCTATCTTATAGTTTCAACGTTATAGGTGGTTTAACTTGTAAACCAGTTTCCACTCATACAAGTAAGAACTAGTGTAGCGTAGTGACATTAGGACACATAAAAGAAGAAGAAAAGAAACATTCCACTATTTCAATAAGATGGCCTTTATGAAAAATCCCCCTGCTGAAAAGCATCATCTGAACTAGCTTAGATGTCATTAATCATAGATGAAAAAGATACTGGACTTGTCGTATGCGTCTCTACATAACTTCACAGTTGACAATAACTATTACATCCAAAGAAACCACATGCTTAACATGCAAACCAGACACACACTGTCACTCCAAGACTTTCCTGGATGGTGAGTTCTACTGTTATTATCATGTCTTGAAAGATAAATTTAAGACATAATACTAATAAACACTTGGAACCTTCTACTTGGAAAACAAAAACCTGGAAGGACTAGCAGTCAAGACATAACTTTAAAGTTGCACCTCAAACTATTCAATCAATATAATAGCAAATAAGCCTTTGGCTCAGACAAGTCCCTAGGGTGTGAAAAGGGTCCATTTAACTAGATTTATAAATCAGAGAACAAGAAGAATTTATCTCAATTGACATCATCAAAATATTAAAGTTTTAAACTTAATGTTCTAATTTGATATAATGTTCTAATTTGATATACGGGGCAAAGCTAATGCAAGGAAAAGTACAACAGAAACAAATCAACAAGCTTAATCCAGCAATTAGTCCTCAACTTTATAATATGGCATCAATAATCAAATTGTCTATTGGCATTTCAGTTTATACTACTTCCATTGACTTCGACAGATATTTCACCCCAGTATTGAATAAACTAACCAACCTAAACTCTAAAACAGGTATTCTCCAAATAGCTCATGTATTGGCAGGAAAAGTGATCCCAAACTGATTAAAAAAGAAAACTTCTTTGCTAAACATTCTGTATATAAATGGAGAATTTTCTTTGGACAGTAAGCCCCAAACTAGAGCCCCACATAGATTGAAGAACAAAAGAAGATCAGAACAAGTAAAAAGAAAGGAAGAAACAGAGTTAAAATTTTAACTTTCTCCAGGTTTCAGTTCATGTTAACATCAATGCACCCAAACAAAGATCCATACTGTATGGAACCCAACAAAGATTCAAATGCTGCACTTTCTAAAGCAAAGATGGAAAAAGAAAATAAAACAAACAACCATCCATGCTAAAATCCCAATAATCATGATATCACAGGCCATTTACTAGAATTCCAAAATAAAAATAGAACCTTTTATTTTTCAAGACGCACAAAAAAATGAAAGAATCATCAACCATCTCGGAATCACACTGAAAATGCAAAAACCAACAATTAATAGATAATCATCATGATGAACATAATCCAGAAGATGAGAGAAAGCAGCAAATACCCGTGACTATCAAAAATATTCCTAAATATCTTCATTTTTTTGGTGGCACCCTTATACAACTCCTCCAAGCTACACATTAAAGCATTCTCCACCGGTGATGCCTTCTTCAACCCCCCTGTCCCACCACCAACATCACCCGTCGAATGTTCCCTACCCCCGTACCGGGACCCGCCGCCATTCATCGTCGAATTCCCAAAAAATCCATCTCTTCTCGACCCACTACCGCCACTATTATTATTACCACTGCTACCAGCATTTCCGTTACTACTGGTTTCCCCAAAAACTTCCGCATAAATATCATCAGCATTTCTAGGATTGAATCTGAAATTCGGGTTCGGATGCTGCTGATTAGTAGCATAGTTATAATAAGAACTCTGGTAGGCTCTTGTGCTTCTTGAAGGAGGTGGCACTTGCCCAGATTTTAGACTTTCCTCTCCATAAAGATCGTAGATCTGGCGCTTTTGTGGGTCACTCAAAACGTCATACGCTT
>CAVNYN010213399.1:0-15565 GCA_963692815.1 Nyctanthes arbor-tristis
ATTAACAAAGGAGGCCAGAGAAACAAACACTAATGCACCATAAAGTCAAACATAGCATTTGAAAGAGAAATAGAAAGCTAGAATCTTTTTGAGTTCCTGGAACTTTGTGTCATAAATGGATTTTGGATTTTATGTCATAATAAAATGGAAGTAGGTTTTAAAAAAAAAATGGAAGCATGATTTGGGTCCCCAAGCCAGCTGGCCCCTAAGCAGTAGCCTGTTCAGCCTACATTTAGGTATGGCCCTGTTATCAGGCCAAAAACGGAGAAATTAGATTCAAGAATTTAGCACAATTGAAACATTAGAATTGAACGGGATGCGTAAAGGGAAAAGACGAACTGAAAGGCGATTTCGGAATTTAGGTCAATTGCTAAATGGTAAAAGTGCATAAGAAAATTTCAGAAAACCGGATAAAAAAAAAAGATGAAAACGACAACATGTCGATGCAATAATGACGTCAGCGTTAATAGGCCCCAAAACTGAGTCTAGACTACTCTTAAATTAGATAATATATATATATATATTAAATAATAGTTTGTTTGGCACAATTGTAATTTCATCTGGCGCAATTAAAAAATCTTTCTCGCCTATAGCTTTATCGGACATAACTGCTTATAATGTCATACTATACTAGCTATCACTTTTAATAAAAAAATTGTTACAAATGTAATAGTGAATGATTAAACTCATGACCTACATATTGAGTAACATGCTTTAAACCATTATGCTAACTCTTTTATTTGTTAACAATTTTTATTTATATATTATTACTATTCTCGCGTGTTTTCACTCAAAGATAATATTATTATTAACCACATATATACTTGAAGTCTAATTATATTGACACTAACTTTTTTTATTAATTTCACCAATTTTTCAAATACACTAAAATAGCAAAATTAAAATGACACAAATAATCATTACATTCTTAACAATTATAAATGTTTATTCCTTCCTATCTTCTTCCCCCCACGTGCACCGTAAAAAACATAATCAATCTATTTTAATTTTTATAATAAAAGCTATAAGAATGGAAAATAAATTTTTTTACTTTATAAAAAAAATAAATTGCCACCAGCTATTTCTCTAATTAATAAGCCAATTTTCTACAATGTCTTAAGTTATTTTAGAGAGCGTCTCTAAATTCATAAACCTACGAAATTAGATTTATGAAATAAATAAAGAATCAATTTAATTATGTTATAACTTCATACGAAAAATAGAATTGACAAAATGCATTCCCCAATCCGAATGGATTCCTAAATAAACATGAAATTTTTTATATGAACGTGTATTGAGCGAATACGGGTATGTACATACCCGATACATATTACTAGACTATTAACTAATCATATATATTAAATAAGTTAGATGATATAAACGTAAAATATAGTAAAGTATTAATCGAATACATAAACGAATAACTATTAATATATATATATTTTGCAGATGATGCAAATAATTTAATTTTTTGTCTTTTTTCTCCACAGATGTGAAGCTTATAAAATATCAATTGATTTGATGTTACTATTCTCACGTGTTTTCCTTCAAAGGAAATATTATTACTAACCATATATATAATTTATGGCTAATTATATTGACAGTACGTTTTTTTATTAATCTCACAAATTTTTCAAATATACTAAAATGGTCAAAATTAAAATGACACAAATAACCATCACATTTTTAGCAATTATAAATGTTTTTTCCTTCCTGTCTTCTTCCCCCTACGTGCACCACAAAAAACCTAATCAATCTATTTTAATTTTTTTTAATAAAAAGTTATAAGAATCGAAAATAAAAATTTCCTTTAATTTGTACAAAAATAAATTGCCACCAATTATTGCTCTAATTAATAAGTCAGTCTTTCTACAATGTTTTAAGTTATTTTATCTGCAGCGTCTCCAAATTCATAGACCGACGAAATTAAATTTATGGAAGAAATAAATAATCAATTTAATTAATATTATAACTTCAGACGAAAAGTAGAATTTACAAAATGTATTCCCAAATCCGGTTAGATTCCTAAATAAACATAAAAATTTTTATGTAAACGGGTATCGAGTGTATACGAGTATGTACATACCCGATTCGTATTAGTAGACTGTAGACTAATAATATAAAATAAGTTAGATGATATAAAAATAAAATATAGTAAAGCATTAATCGAATATATAAACAAGTAACTATTAATATATTTTTTTGTAGGAGATGCAAATAATTTACTTTTTTTTTTGTCTTTTTTCTCCATAGATGTGAAACTTGTAAAATATCGATTGATTTCATTTTGTAATTTCATTTGATTTAATTATTATTGCAGCCATTCATTGTTTTTTGCAATTTATGAAATGATTTTTTTTAATATGAAACATTGGGAATTTACCTCCCCGTACAACGTATGGGTTGAATACTAATTGATTATTAATCAGTCTTAAATTTATACATCGATATTTTAATTTGACGAAGATAACAATGAATTTTAGTGAAAATTGGGATGAACAAAGAAATATGAAACGTACAAGAAGAAAAGGAACTACACAAAAAATTACTATCTTCATCCCGATTATTTGGTCTCATTTTTCTTTTTTTGGATGCTCCACATATATGGTCCCTTTTTATATTAAAAAGTCTAACTTGCATTTCTTTACAAATCTATCCCTATTTGATACTTTAATTATAACTATCAATACTAAATTTTACTCATAAAATGCGTATGTCGGAGGTTACTTTCTTATGAGTATGAAAATTTTTATTTGAACGCGTATCGATGGAATACGGGCATGTACACGCCCGATACATATTATTAGATTGTTAACTAATAATGTTAAATAATATAAGTTAGATGATTTAAAAGTAAATTATAGTAAAAAATTAAACGAGTACATAAGCAGGTAACTATTAATATATTATTAATAAAACATTAATTTAACGTGTTAAATACAAAATCAAAAATGTATATTTATTGATTTCGTTATACAAATCTGATGACACGTATCTGTTCAATATTTTATTATTCATTATTATTGTTTTTTAAAATTAGTCTTCCCATATAACGCACGAGTGAGATGCTAGACTTATAGTTGCAATAGTTGATTGTAATCTGATTATCTAACTGCTAATTATTACAACTTTACACAGGTTGGATATGTGAACTTATACGACGTGTTTGAAGGAAACCAAAATCTTAGTCTCAGGTATTTTACTATAAATATCTCATGGTGATTTGTAATTCGCATATCAATTCGTCATTTTATACAGTGCTACTGGCATATTATACTTTATTTATGAGATGATGAGCGCACTCACACGTCAATTTTAATGTGAATGTACACTATAACTCTACATGTACAATGCACGAGTGAAAAATCTAGTAGATAATAGATAAGAAGGAAGGATTGAAAATTCACACAATTGGATTCTATTCAACTCTATACTTCTTTCAAACTAAAGCCCTAACTTCTGAACTTCAAGCTAGAAATTTTATGGGTTCTCTCTCTTGAGCTCTTTATTTCTTTATATTAAACCTTGAGTAGTTCATATGATTTTAATGCGTAGCAAGAATCAAAAAGTCGGCTCAACGAGAGAACTACAAGATCGGAAAACATTCAGATTTTCTAGAAGCTAACTTATTGGGTAGAAAAAGAAACAGAAAGGAGGAGAGAAATCATGTATAAAGAGCGCAACAATAACAACAAAATAGAAGAATGAACAAAAACTTATGAGAAGATTTTATTAAATTCAAGCTTCTTGCAGTGAATTATTAAATAATCTCACTATCTCTGCATTACATTACAATTACAATTTACTTTTAATGAGAGTCGCTCTCACCCCATATCGAGAGAGAAAAATAAGATAAACACAAGAGTCATGATTTGTACTGTATTTTTGCGAAAATCAAAATACCAAACATGTGAACTACGCCCAATTATCCGTGCTCATGAATGTTTGTGATAAAGTCAAATTTGAAGAAAAAAAAAAAAAAAGGGAACGCCCAAATTAATGAACCGTAGCAATTTATATATTATGGGGATGTCAATTTGTCCAATGCAAAATGAAATCTGAGTTGAGTAAGTTGCAAATCTCCAATGGATGATAATCAGCCCATGCTGGTCCCACTCAATTATCATCATCAAATTCAAGCCCTGATCAACACACACCTGACATCTCTCTGTCTGGCCCCTCTCTCCTATGTTCCGTGATTTTTTTGTTTTAACCTTAATTTATGGGTAAATTTAATAAGAGGTCCTTAACTTTTATAAAATGAAATAATTTTGTCGTAGCCTTTTTTGAACTTCTGAGAGTATTTAATCTTTCAAAAATTCTTAAAAAAGAGTTCTTATGGATGGAATCTATCTATTTTAACCGTTAAAGGGAGAGAAAATAACTTTTTTACTCCTAAAAAATAATAAAAATATTCTTATTCCTTCTTTCACTTCTTAACCCTAATAATAATTCTGATAACCCAAATAAAGAAATAGACAGTGGTATTAAAAGATTCAGATCTTTTTTTGGATCTAAATTTCTGAATAACTCTTCATAAATGGCGGAGGTTGAGGCAGGGGGCGGTGATTTTAGTGAATTCTCAAGAAATCGATATTCATCTGGTGCACAACCTGATAGCTTTTTGTTTTTATTTATTTATTTAATATGAGGGTAAAAGGGTCATTTCCCTTAACTATCTAAAGGGACGGATTCTCTCTATAGAGACCATTTTGACAATATTTGAAAGATTAGAAACTCCAAAGATTAAAAGAATAAAAAGGAGTATGGATAAAATTGCTACATTATACAAAGATTAGGGACTTCTTGTTAAATTTACCCTTAATTTTATCTTTAAACCTGTAAACATTCTTTAAAGGATGGTCCTAGAGTGGATTTGAAGGAATCCCACTTGTTGTCCTCCAGGTGTCCTCCTGTAATCCTTCCAAATCTGTACTCGAGTTCAATCCCCACTTTATACATCCTACTGTCTCTCCTTTGCAATCATTGATGGCACTCAATGGGATTTCAGAGCACTAAACGCCATGAATTAAGAGGAAAATATCGTCTGAGTGTTTTTTTACATGCACAAAATATGCATAATGTACAAAATTTGTGGGTTTCAACGAAGCCCTCATCTTTTCTTTTTGCCTTAATTTCAACGCGTGTTTACAGTGAAAACTTTGGGAAATCCATGTCAAATCAGAGAATGAGTCAAAAGTCAAGACGATGAACAGTGAAAAGAGAGAGGGGAGAGAGAGCCCGATAAAGCCCGAATCTTTTTTATTTATTTTTTTTGACAAAGATCCTTAACTCCCTGTCTTGGGATTTCAACAAGAATTACTTTTGTCTTTCACATTCTTTTACCCATAAACAGTGAAATCTTGCGGAATCACAGCACTTGTAGAAGGCCCCTTTTTTTCTGTTTGAATCAATCAGAAAACAGGACACATAAAAATACACACTGACTGATGTTTTTGGGCTATTTTATTAAGTAAAAATCCTTTCTTGTTCATGGATCCCAAGGGGCCGCAAAAGGGTTCGTCGAGTTTCTTGAACAGTAGTAATAATAATAGCAATAGCAGCGCCGGGATGGGGGAGAATAATAAGACATCAGAGATGAAAGATTTTCAGATAGTGGCTGCAGAGAAGGAAGAAGGGAAGAAACAGGCACTGGCACCCAAGAGAAGCTCGAATAAAGATAGGCATACGAAAGTTGAAGGTAGAGGGAGGAGGATAAGGATGCCTGCACTTTGTGCTGCAAGAATTTTTCAGCTGACCAGAGAATTGGGACACAAATCTGACGGAGAAACTATTCAGTGGCTGCTACAGCAGGCGGAGCCGTCGATAATTGCTGCGACGGGAACAGGGACGATCCCTGCTTCGGCTCTTGCGGCCGCGGGGGTTTCTATTGGCCAACAAGGGAACTCTTTATCAGCCGGGATTCACCAAAAGGTCGATGAATTTGGTGATGGCCATATGGGGGGGTCAGGTGGGAATAGGGCCAGTTGGCCTATGGTAAACTTGGGGAGACCCCTTATGGCAAGTCCAGGAATATGGCCTCCTGCTCCTATTAGTGGTTTTGGATTTCAGTCATCATCATCTTCATCTTCTTCTTCTGGTCCATCAACTCTCAATCTGGGGAATGAGGCTTCCAATTACATGTCCAAGATTGGATTCCCTGGGTTTGACTTGCCCTCAACCAATATGGGGCAAATGAGTTTTACCTCAATTTTAGGTGCTACAACTAACCAGCAGCTTCCTGGATTGGAGCTTGGCCTTTCACAAGATGGTCACATTGGAGTGTTGAATCCCCAGGCAATGAGCCAGATTTATCAGCAGATGGGACAGCCTAGAATGCAGCATCAGCAACCACCATCTTCGAAGGATGATTCGCAGGGGTCCGGACAGTAGTTTGGAGCACGATCATATCGAAAACAAGAAGATGCTTTCTTTTTGGAGAAGATGCATATATGGGTGATGTATAAATGGTTGCTAAGGATCATCGGTGCCCAATATATTCTCTTGGGTGTGCTTTTGGATTGTCCGTTCATCCTTCTCCCATGCCAGAGCTTCATCTGATTCACCAGATACAGGTGCTTTTGAATCATTTGGTTGCTTTCATTTCACTGAATGACGTTCTTGTAAATTATAAAGTTCTTATAGGTAATTTCGACAGAATTGCTTGTGCTCTCAAATGTGAATGTAGACAGTCCCTACCAGTTTAGTCTGGATTTGGGGCTAATGTTCTTGCTTATCTTCAATGGTTTGCTCAATATAGCTTAAGGATTTATCCATTAATTTGATGAAATTATATAGATATATATATATATATATCTGGGCACATCATATATTTTGTTGTGTGAAAAGAGGAAACAAGGCATTATATGCTCGTTGTCTAAGATTGCAATCTTATATTTTGCACAAGCAAGAGATAATTATCTTCTGCAGCTTCTAAGTTTCTTGAATTTGGAGGTGGATAGTGATTCTTGTGTGACTCGTTGCAAATCTGAATTAGTAAAAAATTAAAAATGCGAAGCTAAAATATTCTGTCCCATGTAATCTGATTTGGTTTATATCTTCTCCTTACTCTTATGCACAATATCCCATAAGATGTTAATCTTAGAAGAAAGGCCATGTAGTTTTTAACTAGTCATTCTCATTGTGGCTGCGGACGAGTCTTCATGTATGAATGCATTTTTCTGGTTCCAGTTTATGCTTTGTAACTTTCATATCTTCTTTTCTCTTTAACAAGTTTTCCGCTAAAGTGATTTGTGAACCAAAGTGTCATATTCCATATTTGTTTGTTCTGGATTAAGAGTTCGTGGATAGACTTGTATTAGGAGTCCAATGTTTGTCAATATATCATAAAAAAATTCATAAACAATGGCCTCAAGAAAGGTACTGACAAGTGAGTTAACGATTAGTCGAACTGATAGTATTTACTGAAGGTCTTTGGATTGAAATTTCCTTGGATAGCAAAGCACTGTATTCAATTCCTCTTTCTCTTAGATTGGTCTACACTAGAGAGTTGAGTGTTTCAATTTCAGTTTAATCCTAAGTGAGGGTGAGTGCAGATGGAATCTACGCATTCGGATGAAGTCTGAGAACTTGTAGCATCACCGTAGGGATAAAATCCATGGGATGAAAATGGGTTTATGATCAGATATGAGTAGTTGAAAAAGTGGAGACCTTCAAAACGAGACTTATAGACTCAAGTGTGCATTGCAATCATCTTGGGCCGAACGCAAATAGGAATCTAGGACAAAATAAAAAAAAATCTCATCAATGCGTAGTTTATTGACGGCCAACCCCGACCAATTAGATGTGTATATCATTAATCTAGCAAAGGATGGCTGTGTGTAGGATGCATTACAGACAGCAGGCTCAATTACCTTGAAAAAGGACAGAAAACAAATATATGGAATATATATAGTATTCATACAACATCAGATTTTTTTTTTGTCCTAAAAAGATTCTGATGACTGGTAGCCATGTAAATGCAATTATGCCAAAAAAACCCAAAAGTGGGAAAGATAGTAACAGAAAATGGTAGCTGCAGAAAAAAAACCCCAATCTGAGGCCGATGAAAGAGGAAAGATTTCAGCAACAAATGTGGACAACACATGGGTATATATTTGGCTTCATGTGAGTCCATTCCCATTAGATATGGACACACAATGTGAAAGGTGAAGATGTGAATGCTATAGAAATAAATTTCGCATGAAAAATTTAAGGGAAAGATTCCAATTTTTGGTTGGTATCAAATTTAGTATTTAAGTGTTGGGAGATAATTAATGACTTTATCCTCTGTCACCAATAAATGCCAAAGCATTATCTATGACGTGTGGTGCTGTCGAGTCTATATTTTAGGTAACATGGTTATTAGTTGACTAAAATCTTCAAAAACTTTTTGGAGGCTTTGAACGATTTTGATCTGATGCCACACGCCGTCAAACTCACACGCGGAGGCGTTATAGAAAAATGAAACTGGATTTTGAAATAAAACCTCTAAAAGGTGATTTTTAAACACTACTAATAAAAAATGGAAGAAAAATAAGTTATGGGTTTTCTCGTCGTGGAAGAAATGTTTGCACTCAAATTGGCCAATGGCTTTTTCATTTCTTTTTTTTTTTTTTTTTGCCGCGGGTTGCGAGGTTTTTTGGTTGGGGGCCGGGGGCTGGGATTACCCTTTTTGGTTTGGCTGATCATCATACGGCAAATTTAAGAAAATAAGATACTCCATCCACCCCTTTTTTCCCGGCCACGTTTCATTTTTCACTCATTACAATTTTATAGTCCTCATATTTCTACTTTAAAATTTTATTTTTTGTTCATTTATTAATATACTCTTATTTAAAATTTAGTTGTAACTACTATATATTTTAAATATCTATATATTAATTAAAGGAAATTAGTCTGAGGTACCTTTATACCGCAATTTTCCCGCTAAAAGTTTGTTATTAGGGTCTTTTTCGATATTTTATATTATACTGCGGTAACTCCTGCGATATTATGAATTTTTTAATTTTTTAAAAAATTTTTATGCTCCTCTTCCTTATCTATTTAGTAACTAATCTATAATTATCATCATTTATTTTTTAAATTATGAATAAGTTTGATTATCTAATTATGGATAAGTGAACATATCCTTTAAATTAATACTTTATAAATAACGGAAATTAATTATATGTTTAAACTAATTGAAAATTATAACCGTACTTTTTTCTTAATTTTTCTGACACGAATGTTAATAATTACAATTAATTTTCCTCAAAAAAACATATGATTTCTTTTACGCATTATTAATTTATATAATTTTCATGCTTTTTGGCTTTCTTAGTTTCAAGAAAATAATAAATTTAGAGCATATTATACTGCTCAACTAATAAATATTTCGTACAATATCATTTATCTAGCTAATTTATAATTATCATCATTTAATTTTTAAATTATGGATAAGTTTGATTATCCAATTACCTAACTTAGATGGATAAGTGTACATATCCTTTAAATTAATAGTTTATAAATAACGGAAATTAATTATATATTTAAACTAATTGAAAATTATAATCGTACTTTTTTCTTAATTTTCCTGGTACGAATGTTAATAATTACGATTAATTTTCCTCAAAAAAACATATGATTTCTTTTACGCATTATTAATTTATATAATTTTCATGCTTTTTGGCTTTATTAGTTTCAAGTAAATAATAAATTTAGAGCATATTATACTGCTCAACTAATAAATATTTCATACAATATCGTTTATCTAGATTAGTGTAAAAAAAATAAAATGATATCTATTTGTGTCAGTGACAAAAATTGAGTTAAAAATTTGCTGTAAATTATAGTTACTTTAGCATGACAATAAAAAATTTACATTATTATTTAGTTAACATAACCTTATAAAATTTCACCATACCAAAAAAAAAAAAGAGGAAAAGAAAAGAAAAACAAACTTATAAACTTTCATATTGTTTATTTTTTTAAATAATTTGATATGTATTTTTTTGTACAACGCATACACGTGTGAGAATCTTGTGGTATATAAATTATTACATAACATAATGTCTGTAGTATAATTTGTTAAATAGAAATACGGGTGATTTTTGTCTAAATAGGTAATTTTTTTTTTTAAATTTTTCTTCAATGAAATATTTTGTTAACGGAAAATGAAATATAGTATGTGAATTGTAATTTCTTAAAACATAGTATGCAAATTCTAATATATTATAAACTCAGTATGCATTTCGTTAATTTCCTTTAAAAAAAACATATAAAATTTCATATTATTTATTTTTTTAATAATTTGAAAGATATTTCTCGTGCAACGCACGGGTGAAAATCTAGCTAGTGATAAAAGCAAATTAAGAACACAATTTATGTGGTTCGAACACAATTTGGAAAAAAAAAGAACACAATTTACAAAATTTACTTTTCTAATAGAATTTTGAAAAGGCAAATAAGTCTAAATTAGTGAGACGGAGGGAGTATAATATGGAAAAGGTTTCAGACAATAGATGTTTGCTGTGATTACGGCACCACACATTGTTGTTGATATAATCACAATAGTATTATGTCACGCTATTTGTTTAATGTTATAAATAGTGGTATCAAGGTTGTTGATCAATATAGAGCAAAAGGAGGCTGACAAGATCTATGCGGTTAAGGGTTCTATCACACAAATAAGTGAATTTTTCAACAGTGTCGGTTAATGGTTCAATTATGTTGTTTGCCATTCTTGTGTAATGTTCGAACAAAAGACAAATTAAAGAAAATGATAAGTCAACAAGAATTAACTGTAAATTAATCATTAAATATGAGTAATGTTCTAATGTAGATAGGCGTTTATGTGGTATGTCAGATGTGTGCTATTCTATGAAGCATTGAAACTCCTAAAAAGTCAGCGTCTCATGTTTCTCTGGAATCTCTCTAGAAAAGTTTCAAAAACTCTAAAATCCTATTTTTTTTTACAAATTTTGGAAACTTCGTGGAAACTCTAAAGAAACTTTTAGGCAACTCTTACTTAAAAGTTTACAATTGTTTAACAAAAATAAAAATCTTAATTATATTTAACTAAAAGTTAATTTATAATTAACTTAAATATTTATGTGTTTTAAGTAGAAACTACTTTATATCTAACTTTATATAAACTTATAAATTCAATTTGTGATATTGTGATTGCAATTAAACCCAAAGAAAAACTAAAGAATATTCTCCCTTTGTTATTAATTTGTGAATTATGAGTTATTTTAAGAGAAACATCATTTTATGTTTTAGTTAGATTGACTTGAATTCACTATTTTAGTTATTTACTTAATATTTAATCGTATTTTGAAGTTAAATATTAAATTATAAAATTAAATTAATAATATTTATATAACGTTTCCGCAATGTTTCGTGTCCTACATTTCTAAAAATAACATTTTCCCCTTTCGTGTCGTGTCCAATTTCCGTTTCTGTGCAACCAAGGTACTATCTAACACGCCACATCATAGAGTATGACATGACATGCCACATGACATGCATCTAGCACGCCATATACTTGACTGGTGGCATTATATCGCCAGACATTTAGCATTAGATTATTTTCACATTAAATATATCTCATTTCTCGAAACTACATATGCTCAAGGTTAATTTATATTCTTTGAAAGATATCGAGCATAAAATCCATTAGATTTTAATCCCCACATACATAAAGCAAATATAAGAACTAAACACCATATACTATATTGATATACAAGAAATCAATAACGGACTACAAAACGGAAGAAAAAGAACAAAAACTCCCTATCGACTCTCCTACGTCCAGCTTTTCCTGCCAGATTCCGGTTATTGGCACCACCTAACGGTGGTGATGGACCACAAAGATCAAGACTCCGTTCCACAAGATAACTTAAACAAGAGCTGACGTCTTGTCTTTTATGCACAGCCACTGGCCATACGTCACACCCTAAAATGAAATTAGGGTTTTATAATGCAATTATCATGGGTCACCAAGCATCCTGCTCAAATCCTGTTTCCTCTAGAAGGCTCACTAAGTCACTTTAAGTTAGTCCAATTGCCAATTGTGAAGCACGTACAATATAATTAAGTCTAAGATTTATATTTATAATAACTAAGGATTTGAATTATTTCTCATTTTCACCCCAAGTTTATTAGGTACATTACAAGATACCTAACAATACCTAACACAATCTTTTAGTCTGTTCTTCAAAGGTTCATTACTTCATTAATGTTATAACTTTGTAATATTTAACAAAATGAAGAGCTACAAATCTCTATGTGGACTAAGACCACGTATGACCAACAATATATATATATATCATAAATTTTACACATGGTGTTGGTTAAAGAGGTTTGAGCGAAAGACGAATTTTCCATTGATCTTTACGACAATATATAGTACAAGAGGAAGAGTTACATAAGGAAAGAATACCACCTATACAGAAACTGCTATAACTTAGTAATAATTCGATGTAACAAAGGAAAGCAAATTACATGAGAATGGAAAAGAGCATTACAATAGGACAGTGAATCTAGACACAAAACTGTAACTCCAGCGTTACCACAATTGTTTGTCTTACTAGTAACGGATCCAGACGTGGCACCAGCGGCACCATATAATATTACATTATCAACATTATTAACAAGCACCCGTAAGATGGAGGATCCATTGGATACACCAATCTTGGGATGCAAAGATGTAAATTTTGAAGAAGTCAATGACTTAGTAAGAATGTCTGCAAATTGATCATAAGTAGGGAACATTGATCATAAGTAAGGATATAAGACACACAAAAAGTACCATTAGAAACATGATTGCGACCAAAGTGGTAATCAATGGCTACATGTTTCATTCTAGAATGAAAGACAGGATTACGGGAAAGATAATTTGCACCCAAATTGTCACAATAGACGTAGGGGGACACATGAAGAGGAACACAATACTCATTTAATAAATTCTTAACCCAAAAAAACCTTGGACGAACAAGAAGCAAAAGCTCGATATTCAGCTTGTATAGAGGAGCGAGCAATGATTTGTTGCTTTTTAGAACTCCAGAAAATAGGAGACCCACTTAGATGTATGATAAAAGCAGAGATAGAGGAATGATCATCCAGATTACCAACCTAAATTAGAGTTAGAGAAAATTGACAGCGTAAGAATAGGGGACTTTCTAAGAAGTAAATGATAATGGCAAGTGTGTTTAAGATAACAAAGAACCCATTTGACAGCAGCCCAGTGAGTGTCAAAAAGATGACTCATAAATTGGGAAAGCTTCTTAACAGAAAAACAAATGTCAGGATGGGTAAGAGACACATATTGAAGAACACCCACAATCTAGCGATACAATGTTGCATCACAGGCTGGGGAGCCATCAAGAAGACAGAGAGAGCTAGAGTTGGAAAGAGGAGTGGAGATTGGTTTAGCACCAATCATGTTGGACTTCTCAAGAAGGTCAACAATATATTTATGCTCATGAAGAACGAGAAAAGATGAGGTATGAACAGCCTCAACCCCGAGAAAGTAATGCAAAGGCTCTTAGCTTTTAACAGAAAAGCATTGAGAGAGAACATCAAGAAATGAGGAAAGAGCGGTAGAATTATTTCTTGTAACTAAAAGTCATCAACATAAACAAGAAAATAAATATTGAGGTTTCCTTTGAAAAACAAAAACAACGAATTGTCACTATGGGAGGATATAAATCCATATTGAAGTAGAAAAAGTTTAAGTTCAGTGTACAGGTACGTGACGCTTGCTTTAGGCCATAGATGGCCTTGCGTAAATGACAGACATGATGTGGTCGATGATTGTCTATAAAGCCAGGAGGCTGAGCCATGTAAACGTCCTCATGTAAAGTTCCATAAATGAAGGCATTATTGACATCAAGTTGATGGATAGGCCAATTAAACTGAAGAGCTAATGAGAAAAAAACATGAATAGTGGTTGGCTTGACAACCGAACTAAACATGTCATGAAAATCAAGACCCAGACATTGATGGAAGCCCTTGGCAACAAGGTAAGCTTTGTACCGAAAGATAAAGCCATTAGGATTTCGTTTGATACAATACATCTATTTAGAACCCACTAAATTGACATTGGATGGAGGAGAAACTAGATCTCATGTATGATTGGAGATAAGAGCATTCAATTCATCTACCATGGCTTGACACCACAGGGAATTTTGATCTCTTGAGAAGCACATGTGGGCTCAATGGATGGCGGAAATGGGTACTGAGATGATACAGAGTGAAGAACTTTTGGACTAAAAATATTGTTTTTAGAGTAGGTAGTCATTGGGTGAGAGTTACATGGTGGAGTGGAAATAAATGAAGAAGTTTGAGATCTAGAAGAACCTCCAGTCGTGGACAAGGGATGCCCGGCTAGACTGGTTGAGCTGGAACCGAAGGAGACTGTGGCTGATGAAGCCACGACGCCAGAAAGAGAAGTCGCCGCACCCGTTGCCATGACATGTGGGAAAGCAACAGTGGGCTGAGGCAGAATCTACAGGGACTACAGAAGAGTCAGCCGTGGCATCATGGGCCGCGGTGGTGAAGGAAGGAACGGGCACAACAGCAACTAACGTGACAATGAGGAGAAAGTGGGAATCATAAGGGGTAGTGGTTGATCATAGAATGTAGAGGAATTTTCGGCAGAATGTGGCTGATTATAATCCGTGGAATGAGGAAAGACATTCTCCACATATCGAACATGCTGAGATGTGTAGAACTTTTTTGTAGCCAACTCTTGACATAAGTAGGCGTGATGTATGTGATCATAGCCTAAGAAAAGGTAGGGATGCAACCTAGCGTCAAGTTTTGAGTTGGTAGATGCAATGATGAGATAAACTGCGGTTTTGAATGCAAAAGTCGAATACATAGAGGGAAAAGATATGTGATGTAAGGGGGTAAGATCGGTTTCAACAATGTGGGGGTGACGATGCTCCGCAAAACCATTATGTTCTGGCGTGTACAGAGGAGTAATGAATTGTTGAATACCGAAAGAGGCTAAAGCGTTGTGAAGAGAAACAAATTCCCCTCCACCATCAGAGTAGAAGGTTTAAATTTTATAATTGAATTGATTCTTCACTTGAGTTTTAAAGATACAAAAGACATGTAGGACATCTGATTTCAATCAAATTGGGAAAAACCATATAAACTTAGTGAAGTGATCAACAAATATGACATAGTATTGACAATTGTCTAGAGAGCATACATGACTTGTCCTCAAACACAGAATAAATTATTTCAAGAGGATGAGAACTAGAGACGCTAGAAATTGAAAAAACAGCAATTTATGACTTTTATTCGAAAGGAAATTTAAATGTAAACTAGTAGTAGATTCAAGAAGCTCATACTTAAGGAGATGATTAGTTATCTTGAGAGATGGATATCCTAATCGCCCATGCCATAAGGAAGGGGAAATCGTGATCTTATTGACTCGAGGGTCAACTCAAAAGAGGTAGGCCATGTATAAAGATCATCATTGTTTGGTCCTTGAAGTAGGATTTTCGTGGTAGGGATGTCCTTCAGAAGAAAAAAATCAGGGAAGAATTCAGCATATGTCTAATTTTGATTA